>JAUUDZ010047518.1:0-10569 GCA_032361705.1 Panulirus versicolor | reverse complement strand
TCCCGCGTTAGCGAAGTAGCGCAAGGAAACAGACGAAAGAATGGCCCAACCCACCCACATACACATATATATACATACATGTCTACACCCGCAAATACACATACGTATACATCTCATTGTATACATATATATACCCACACAGACATATACATATATACCTTCTCTAGATCCATAAATAAAACAAACAAAGCCATTTGTTTTTTCAAATATTTCCCACGCACATTCTTTAAGGCAAAAACATGATCCACACATCCTTCATCACCTTTGAAACAACACTGCTTTTCCCAGGTCTGATGCTCTGTACATGCCTTCACTTCCTCAATCAATACTTTCCCATACAATTTATGGTATACTTAACAAACCTTATACCTCTGTTGTTGGAACATTTACCTTTATCCCCCTTGCTTCTATAAAATGGCACTATACCAGCATTCTGCCAATCTTAAGGCACCTCAACATGAACCATACAATGAATATCCTTACCAACCAATCAACAACAAAGTCACCCATCTTTTTAATAAATTCAACTGCAATACCATCCACTCGAGCCACCTTGCTACATTTCATCTTAAAAAAGGCTTTCACTACTACTTTTCCCTTCACCAAACCACTCTCACTTTACATACCACACTGACCAAAACACCCTACATCTGCCACTCTATCAACAAACACATTCAAAATATTCAAAATATTTACACCATCTTCTCACTTTATCACAACCAGTTCTCACTTCCCCTTTTGCCTCCTACACCAATGTTTCCATTTGTTCTCTTGCCTTTTGCACATTATACATCTCTTTCCAAAACATCTTATCCTCTCTAAAGTTTACTGATACTTGCTCACCCCACTCTCGATTGCAGTCATTTCCAAACCCTGCAATTTCCTCTTGAACTCCTGCTGCTTTCTCTTATACACCTCTCAATCAATTGCACTCCTTTCCTGTAAGTAATGCCTAAATGCCTATCTTTTCTCTTTCACTAGCAACTAGCATCAGAATTTATCTAAATATATCATCCATGACTTGATAAAACCCATATTTTTGCTATACAATGTCAGTACTGTATCAGATTTGGAAACTTTAGTAGTAACATTTTACAAAACAAAAGTAATAAAAACGGTCATATTAACAATTACAATTTTTCTAAAAAAAATTACATATTTAGTGGCCTGGTCCTGGAAACAAAACAGGTGTCTGAAGCTTTAGTTCAATGAAGTCAATTAGAAGTCAAAAAAATGTTCACTACAAATTAAAACTTTTTCTTTTTCTTTTCAATAATTTTTCCATTAAAGTTTTCTATGAATTCCAAATTTTGTGCCTGATTATTCTGCAGTTTAATATATTCCCATCTATCAGATATCATGCAACATATACCACTATAATATCAGAGTACTGCATACCAAAGACTATATTCAGTACTCACCTTCCTACCAATGAATTTGTTGAGGGATCTCATGACTGTAGTCATGAGAAAACCAGCAATGTACATAACCAATGGAATGTATGCAACAGATTCTTCTGGCATATGAAGGGAGTCTTGCAAGTATATGGGAACATATGCTTGTGTGAGGTTACAAAAGAGTCGCGTTCCCATATACAACACAGCAACCTGATAGAACTGTGAAGTAGAATTAGTAAACATATTATCTACATCCAATACACTCTTACTAACCATACAAAAAAGTAACATGTCAGATTATACTTTTGTTTCATAAAAAACCTATCAAAATAAAGTCTTGAAAATATTCAGCAAGTTAGTTAGCTGTACAGTGCTATATGACTGGCATTTTACTCAGCTGATAAACAAATACACCTCTGTTCATTCGTACAACTACAGTTACTCTATATCATTATTACAATTGTGTGCAACCCAATTAGCCCCTGGAAACTAATTATAAAGCATTATCCCATAATCATGAATTACCTTAAGAGTTTGCAGAAAAAAGTTTATCAGCACAAAATTAGTGATGACAGTCACTTGCCTAGAAGCCCAAGATTACAAGCAGTACATTCTGAGGAAGTGAATCTTTCATTTAAGCCATCCCTAATCAGCAAGTAAAGTAATCTATAAAAACAAAATTTTCTTTTCTATTTAGCAGTGGTACAGAAGAAGGGACAGGCAGGCTTCAACCAAGGAGGTACACCTACCTGGGTCTTGGGAGGAGACACTGACACAGTGAGCCATCCCCACATTGCCCATCACATTTTCCTACCTTACCCTCATATACAAAGGGACTGCTGGAACTCAATCTACAAACCCTTACCTTTCCTAAATCCCCTTTGTTCTTCCCTTATTATGCATTCAGTCACTTCTATCCCTCCATTAATCAACACCCTTGCATACACTTTTCCCGGTGCATTTAACAGACGTATTCCCCTATAACTGCCACATAAATCCTTAGCACTTTTCCTTTGTATAAAGGGAAAATAATAGCTTTCACCCAATCCTCAGGCACAACTTTCTGTTTCCATGCTAAATCTAATATCAAATGCATCCACTCTGTCACACTTTCTCTTCCATACTTCAGCATTCTAACCATAACCTTATCCACTCCAGGTGACTTTCCTATCTTCTCCCTCATTATTGCCCTTTTTGCCTCCCTTTTTGCTATAGGCCCAAGCACTTGTATCCTTCTCCTACATTCATTAGTTCTTCAAAATACTCTTTCCATCTTCCTTTCACTTCCTTCTTTTGATTCATCAACTCCCCTCCCTTACTTACCACAAATATCAGAACAGCTTTCAAGTATATAGATAAAGACATATTCAACAAGCTATTCACATCCTGCATAAGAACTAGAATATCCTTCTCTGTTTTGGTCATGGCACCTAAAGAAGCACAAAGAACTCATAGCGGTCCAGAAAAGGACACAAAGATTGTACAACAATTAAGAGAGTGAGGTGGGCCTCCTTCCCTCTTGCCTTTATCTTTTTAGGGAGCTCATTCTGGTACCTGATAGGAAAATCAAAATTAATTGTACCTTTCTTAACATCAAACTACAACAAAAATTATGAATCTAAGTTCAATAAGTGCTTCAATTAACAATCATTAATTACTCCTGTTGATGTATTGCCTTGTAATAGTTTCTATCACACATCTCTATAGTCATCTACTCACACTGCCCAACAGCTTTTCTGGAATCTTCATTAACTTCCAGATTGCCTGTGTTTTCATGAGCTTCATCATCAATTAAAAAATCATTTCATCTTCCTCTTTTGGTTCATGATTATGAAACAACTTGTCAAGTTAACTGTACTCAACAATGAGTGTAAATCACATTACAAGCCACAAGCGCAGCCATAATGCTTTACTAAGGTACCAACTATGAAAATCTTTCACATACCAAGTTCCCCATACTGTTAAACTTACCGGCCAACCAAGTCAAGTAATCCAAGTCTATATTCAACTTCAAATAAGGATACATAAAGCAATTCCTTCACCACTACCTCATTTATAATCCAACTATCCTGACTTCTTGTGTTATCACACTTCTACAGCTCACCACTATACTTCTGTGTTGTCTCTTTCACTTGATCCCTTGCTCGCCTCATGCCTTCAAGCAAGTTCAGGCACCAAATACTCAAAGCATCTTTCACTCCATTCTTCCACCTCCTCCTAGGTTCCCCCTTTTCTTATTCCCTCCACTTTTGAGCTGTATACCTTCTTAGATATCCTCTCCACATGTCTACACCATTTTTGTAAACACTCTTCAGCTTTCTCAAACATATATTTCTTGCATCCACGCTTTTATACAATTTCTTAACACTCCTCAAACTACAAATTGTTATTAAGCTCTTAATTCCCAACACATACATCCTTTTCTGTACTTTTTTAACAAAGTACTGTAAAACACATCCATGCAACACTGCTAGGACTGCTATTCCACCAAAGACAGTGAACTCTTTCCTTACATTCCTAAATTGAAAAACTGCGTGCAAGGCCTTAGTCCCCTCACTCACCCTATGGCTTACTTCAGCTCTTATGGTTCCATCCTCTGCCACGTCCACATTCCACTTCCTGCAGGTTTTCTCCAGTCAAACTCACACTCCAACCAACCTGTTTCTTTTCACTGCTAAACTTAATGACCTTACTCTTATCCACATTAACTCTCAACTTTCTTCTCTCACACCTCTCCCAAAATTAGACACCAAATTCAGAAATTTTCCTTCCAATCTGACACCAGAACCATATAATCAGCAAACAGCAACTGACTCACCTTCGATCTCCTATCCCCCCACCCTCAACAAACTGCAGAAAAGAAAATCACATTTACCTCCCTCACCATAACATCTACAAAAAGATTAAACAGCTTTGATGACATCACTTACCCTTGCCAAAGAGCCACTTTCACCTGGAACAACTAATCCTCCTCTTTTCCTAATCATAAACATGCCTTTCTCTCTCAACAAAAGAATTTCCTGATGCTAACAGCTTTCCTCCCACACTATATTCATAACTCCTTCCACAGACTATATCTATCAACCTTACCATAAGCTTTCTCCAGATCAACATATGCCACATTCAAACCTTTTCTTTCTCCAAGTATATCTCACACAGATTCATCAAAGCAAACACTTGATACTTTAACCCTCCTGAAGCAACTATCCCTCCCCATTCTCATGGTCTGTACATGTCACAACCCTCGAGATCAACACTCTCCCACACAATTTACAATGTTCTCTTAACAGCTAATACTTCATATCTTGAAAAATCATGCATTCATAACTCGGACCATTCATTTTCAAATCTGTAATTCTTGATTCATGATGCTGTACCAATGGATTACCATTGTACAGTTGCAGTTCCTAACATGTAAAAAAATAACCATAAAGCATTATCAAAGAACACTAATAATCAATACACTACAAAAATCAAATATGTAGTTTCTAATGTATCACCAAAATAACCCAAATGCATGGTAAAACTAAGCAAATTAAGAGAAAAATAATCTTGAATGTTTTGTTATTTTTTTGACAGAAAGACAAATACCTTTGCACCCTTGAATACCTTACACTTTTCACCCATATACACAAATGTGGACCTGGGTAAAAGTGTTTAACTAATGAAAGAAATTCATCTATTACCAGTGTAGAAAATTCACCCATTATACATACCCACCAGCACCACTATGTGAAATTGTCTAATTCCACTGTACATATGCTCCAAACTATCTTTTAAGAACAAGGCAAACCACATGCTGAGTTATATGCATTAACGTGGAGTTATGACCACTGAAAGCCATGCAGAGAACCAAACACTCTTCATGCACGAAAAAAAACATGCACTGCAAAAAGAACTTTAGTGTGACCTGTACTGAAATGGATGAAAACATACTGAAGTCTTTTACCTTAATTCTAACCAAAAGATTTACCAAAATAGTTTACACCACAAAAGCACTAACATCTGGCTATAAAACAATGTGTAATCTATATAAAGATTCTTCAATACTTTGACAAAAGTAAGCAATTCCATAGAGTATTAACACACTAACAACAAAAATGTATTTAAAAAGACTATGTTTCCACAATACTTGTCTTTGAAGCTGAAATATTATTTCATCCAAGTTTGTCAAGTATTCTACCTACTTGTGTAATCAAAACAAATGCAATGTATGCCATAAGTGATATCAAGACCACCAGTAAAAAAAAAATCCCCTCGGCAAGAATGATCAATAGTAATTACTTGACTCAACAAGTACCACGGTTAATTACCAAGTAGCAGATCTCTTTTAAGCAATGCATCAGTAATCTAATATCATTGAAAGCTGTAAAACACACACCAATCAGCCAGTCAAAGAGACACACCAGACATATAGAGCCGCACTCATGCAACATCTTAAAGACAGCTGCAGCTACAGAAAAGGGAGAAGGAAAAAATGAAAAGAGCAGTAATAAATGCAAATGGAGAAGTATAAACTACAAAAAGTAATTAACAGCATATGAGGTATCAATGAAGGCATGTGACTAAATACCACCAACGGCCAGAAAACTTTTTAACACCAGCTTAAACATTAAAAGCTTCTACAGCTGAACAGGTGATTATAACAAGCACATAAAAAGTTTGCATAACCTTCGTTGGTGTAAGCAATGAAATCAATGGCATCTTTATTTACATATCATCAAACTATGAGCTTTGATAAGGTTATAACCAATGCAATAAACAGTAACCATTGCTTTAGAGCAATACACTCAAGAAATATGATATAGGCATTTTCACACAAAACTATACTAAATCCTGGGATGCTGAACAGCTGTAAGCAACACCACGGAACCGTATTAACGTTGATGCTGTCAAGTACCACCAGCATCAACAACACCTGTGTCAAAGTATACTTCATGACAGTAACAGCAACAATTACTCTAACCTTATCAATAACGAACAAATAAATCACTAGAAAATACGTAAGACACGAAACACAAGCATCAGAGGCCAAAAATGTACAGCTTCAGCCACTTCAGAGTAGCCACGGCCGTTATTAAGCAAGAGGAATGGATGTGACAGATGTCACAGCAGGTGTGGGTGCCTCAGCATCAACAGCAGCACAGTGGGTGGACACAGCAGCCGAGGTGGCCGCGTGCCGCGTGCTCCCACCCCCCCCTCCACCACCACCGTCCTCACATCTCAGCCGCCCACACCCCCCCTCCCCCACCACCCTCACGCCCGCGCCCTTGCCACGTGCCAGTCAACACGTGGCCCACACTACCGCTTCATCAAAAAATACTAATAACAATAAACTTGTGAAATAAATAAATAAATAAATTCGGTGGGTTGCGGGGTGCGCGACGTTGCCAAGTCTGTGACGGTCTGCGGGCGGCCATGGGCGGCCCTGTGGGCGTGCGGGCGGTACTACACCACAATTATGTTTGTCACTATCACATCATCCACCACACGCGCCACCCGCGGCCTCCAGCGGGCGGGAAATACAAAAACACTGACGTTTCTCCCTCTCTCACGGGAGGCCGAGGCTGGCCAGCCAACACAAAGTAAGGTTCAATGACATGCTAACTTCTCTCTCCTCCCGGCTTACCATTTGTCCAGCTTGAGGAACTCCTCGGGCTTCTTATTCTTCTGCTCCGCCTTCAGTTTCACCGCCTCCTCGTATAAGTTGTACACATAGGCAAATTGAGCAGCTGTGCCCTGTGTAAAGAAAGTCCTCGGGTCTTTCATAGCGGCGGCGGCCATGGTGGAGACTCAACAACAGCGGGACTCACGTCAGGCTCTGGCCATGACAACGCTGCCACCACGCGCCCACAAAACATCCCTGTCTTCAGGTATTTTCACCTCTCCTCCCCTCATTTCTGCCCTTCTGAGCTTCGGACACCCTCTGTACTGCTACAATGCATTAGTATAATATACAGTATATATTCAAATGGGTCTGCAAGGTGAGAGAAAGGGGTATTAAGGTCTATAATTTTATCTCTCCAAACTGGTAACAATGGACTCTGGGGACGCCGAGGATCCCATTGGTCGGCGCGTCACCCCGGTTCACATTCTAGCCACTCAGAACACTTCCTCTTTCTTGCTCCACCAATCGCACCTCATCCGTTCTATCCGCGAGCCAATCACGTTGCCCGGCCACGCCAGGCTGAGGCACATCTGTGGTAAATTTTTGCCTGGGCTGCAGGGCGGCTCAACGTGCATGTGATGTTAGTGATATATTGCAGAATGACATTGCTAACGTTGTATTATGGCCACCATATCAACACAGCTTAACCTCAGTGCTCCTCTCCGGAGTAATATGTTGGGCTAAAGCTGCTAGCATGGCCGCCGCCCCACACCCCGACACATCCGTCAACTCAGAGAGAACAAAGGAAGCCTAACCTTAATTATAAGAATTGAGTATTTCTTTTGAAGTTAATGGCGCGGTTTGCTTGTTCCGCGTCCCCCACGCAAATCCCCCCGCACCCCCAGCAAGCAAGGAAAACGTTTCTTCTTGGAGGACAGAGGGAGAAGGGAACATGTGTGGCAGATATAACGTTTGGCAAAGGTTTGGGGGAGGGGGGAGGGAGACCGGTGAGGGCTTCCCCGCTCTCTAACCTCTCTCCTCTCTCTCTCACAACATACTCTCTCACTCCGTCCATTATTTTCGCGTTTATCGAGTATCATTTGTAGTGTTTCAGGACATTTGTAAAGGTTTGATTACAATGGAGATCTATTTCTGTAAAACTGATATCTGACGCGCAACATTCCTTGTTATTGATATGCAGGACGGGTTTTGCGGAGATATCCTATTTTTCCTCAGTTTGCTCTTGAGATTAAAGTTAATTGCTGCGCTTTTTATACATATTTGATGATGGTCAGACGTTATGCTAAGTGGATTAATTAGGCATTTGTAATTATGAGCATGATATATCTATCCGTAGCAACCTGGCTTCCTATAGGCCTAACCAACGGTTGGGCTCGTGTTCTGAGGGTCCACGACCGGGTCCATAGGCCTCGTGTTAGTAGTCCTCACTGGTCCAGCCTAGATATTAATAGTTCACAATGGGCTTTATGATATACGCTGGTCCATGGTAGTTCGCCATGGTCCTTGACTGGCCCATGGTAGTTCACCATGGTCCTTGTCCAACCTGGCCTCGTAATTTTTCACCATGGTCCTTGTGGTCCGAACCGGCCTATCGTAGTTCATCATGGTCCTTGGAGTCCAAAGTGGCCCTTGGTAATCTTAAGATAGTCCCTATTGTATTACAATAGTTTTTATCTGTCTTATCATGGGTTCCGTTGACCAATTTTGGTCCTTCTTGGTCTTAAATGGTCTTCTTTGGTCTGTGCATATCTCTGATAGTACATAATGGTACTTGGTAACCAACCTAGTCTCTTGATACTCGCTCCCTAGTCGTTGATGGTTCGGTTTAGTTCCTAGTGATTCATTTTGGCCCAGCGTAATCAATTCATGTCCACAGTGGCAGTCTGTGCCGGTCCTGGGCTGTTTTTGGTGGGACATTCTAAGCCTTGGTGGTCTATTTTAGCCCTTGGTGGTCCATTCTGGTCTTCGATGGTCCTTCTTGGTTCAATATAGTCCTTGTTGGTCCTTATTGGTCCACACATGTCCTTGTTTGATAGATAATCTACTAGTTGTTGGTGCTGGTGCTTGATTACAGCCCATGTCGATTCTTGGCGGCGGTCCCTCCACACCAGTCCAACGTGTTTCATGCTGGTCCATTCCGGCCTGTTGTTCCATCGCACTGGTGTATCCTGGTCACTGAGGGTACATCTTCTGGTCCATTCTCGTCACTGGTGATGCATCATATTGGTTCATTCTGGTCCACGAAGAACCACCCTGGACCATTCAGGCAATTAACCACCTTAAAGAAACTACCTTTTAGCACAACGGTACGACCCTTAAGCACAACAGTGCTACCGATGAGTATGACGGCCTAGCCTTTGACCTGACCTTTTACAATGGTGTTTCATGACATGTTTAAACTGACTGTCGTACTATATGAAGGAGATATTGGTAAAAGTTTTGCAGTACCTTAAGTCAGAATAGTCACAAAATGGGCGCCTCTTACTTCTGGGTTATGCAACAAGAAAAAAAAGTGAAATTCAAAACAGTATTAAGGAAATATCACATGTAAAACTCAGTTCTGACATGTAACAAAAAGTGATGATACATGACCAACAAACGGGTTTTATAAAAACAAAAACAGTGTGACGAAAGGAAATATGAGATGGGTTTGAAACAACGTTAAGCGTGATTTGCTTTGGTTAGATTATATAGGCTAGGTTTGTTTTGGTTGTTTGCTCAGGTTAGGTTACTTTGGGTTGTTTGGTTAGCTTAGATTTCGTCCGATAGGTTACGTTACATTAGGGTTTGGTTTGGTTTGGTACGGCGAGGTTATTAGCAGTACGTTTATTTTGATTATAGTTGCTTATGCTAGCATTGTTGAACTAGGTTATATTTGGTCTGAGTAACGTTATGATTGATTTGGATATATTAGGATATGTTTCCATGGGTTCACTGGACACGAAGTGACCGGGGGAAGGCTATTAAAGATTAGACACAGCCTGGGAAAGATGCAGATGTTAACAGAGATAGTGTGAAGAACACATGACCCAACGATCAAACTAACTCACGATTTACAATCCTTGAGTATAATATCAGGCCTAGCCTTTGACCTAAACTTTAAAGGTCAGGTCAAGGCGTTAGGTCATTGTGTGCGGAACAAAGATATTACCCATAAAAAAATCTGAAGGAAACTGTATATAATTTTAAGGAAGACGAGTGTCATATTGGGTACGAACAGTAGTAAACGGCGTATACCTTACCTACCTTCGGTAAGGAACGCTAATAGCTTTGCCTCCTGACCTTGTAACTACATATTAAATCCGTCTGATACGAGGAAACAAGACCAACAGTCTTCCTGTTGGACATAGTTATCATGTGGTTTGGTCAATGGTAAATCGTACAGGTTGTTGCCACTCGGTAATTGTCATACTTGTTCGGGTACTTTCTGTGAAGTGTTTGCTGAGAGCTATTTTGTCTTGCCGGAAACCATGGAGAGAGAGAGAGAGAGAGAGAGAGAGAGAGAGAGAGAGAGAGAGAGAGAGAGAGAGAGAGAGAGAGAGA
>JAUUDZ010047507.1:0-10570 GCA_032361705.1 Panulirus versicolor | reverse complement strand
AATGCCCACCCACGCACATATACATATACAGGCATATACATATGTACATATTGAAACTTGCTTCCTTCATCCTTTTTTACTATACTTAGTTGCTGTGTCCCTCGTTAGCAAGGTAGCGTAAGGAAACGGATGAAGAATGGCCAAACCCATCCACATAATCCCATTTAAAGAACTTGTTTCAGTCATTTGCACAACTACCCTTTCCATGGGTGCATCAAGTTACATAAACCCATTTCTTTTCCTTAAATGTACATATCATAATCTTACTAGTGTGTATAGTGACTAAGCAGTTTATATATTTTCCTCCCGTAGGAGAAATTTGTGGACCTAGATAGTAAATTAGAATGTGGGATCATAGATTTGACAGATTACATTAATCCTGTGTATATCCAGCTGTTTCACTGCCACAGAGTTACATTTCTGTCATCTAATAATGGAAATGGAATATTTCAGGTACGCAGGATAGTTGGTGTGTTGGTAGCCTGTGCTCAAGGCTGTATATCCTCTGAAGATATAAAGTACATGCTGGATAATCCTTCACCACAGAACTGGAACACACATGTCCAGTGTGCACCTCCTGATGGCCTCTTCCTACTGAGTGTTCACTATCCTTCTCACATTTTTATGAACAGTGGACATGCTACAGATAATGCAGTGAAACAAAAGACATGTTGAAAAGTGTTTTGAAAATGATATGAGATAAAGATATGACATGTGACATTTGAAACAAAAGTTTTATTGGTATTATATGCCAATGTATTTGGGGTTACTGAACAAGTTTGAAATAGTTGTATCTGTTTTGTAGAACAGTGATCTAAGATGAAGGAAATTTACAGGTTTTGAAACAGACATTACCTTATGAAAAAAAAGTAACAGGCGTACTCAAGGTTAATGCCAATTGTAAAGGTAAGTTTGTTGATAGTATACTGTAATTTCTTGGAGATCTTAGATTTTATAGTTATAACCTGCTTTTTTATACCATAAAACAGAATACTACTTTTGTGGGTTGGCATAAACTACTGTCATTATGTCAAGTTTAGCAAAGCAATTGGCTGCCAAAAGAGGAACACTGCGCCACACCCAAACACAAGTAACTACCCCTGATGGTCAATCCAAAATTGAGGAAATGTTCTTTGATGGGTCTCAGAAAGTAATGGCAGTACCTTCCTCCAGTCCAGGCTTTGTGATAGATACTAAACCAGATCTACGTTACTCCCACATCCTTAATAAGGTCATCTTAGGATCACAAGATGTTGCTCATGATCTTGACCTTCTTACCAAAATTAAAGTTACCCACATTCTAAATGTTGCCACTGGAATAATTAATCTTTATGAGGGTTGGTTCATTTATAAAACTAAAGAGGTCTTTGATACACCAACTTGTCGAATAATTGATATTTTTGATGAGTGTTGTGATTACATTCACAATACAGTTTTGTCAGGAGGTTGTGTTCTGGTTCACTGTAATGCTGGAGTTTCACGGTCAGTTTCGGTCGTAATAGCTTACTTAATGAGGTATTACAGCATGAATTTTGATGAGGCCTTTAACTTTGTGAAGTCTAAGAGGTCATTCATAAGGCCCAATACTGGGTTCCTTGAGCAGCTGAAAGAGTATGAGTCAAAATTGGCTTCAGTGTAGAAGTCCATTTACAAAATCAATAACAATGAAAAATCTTTTGAAAATAATATTCATATTTCTATAGAAGACAATTGATGAAGTACACGAGACTTACCGTAGGTTAGTTGAAATGTGCTTGAATTTTACGAAGCAAGTCACATCTGCTGAAGGGAGCTTTCACATGAGATACGCCACGTCACCCTGCGCCGCCAGACTTTAAAGTGTACGACAATCCACATGACAAAAATTTTCATTATCAATACTGTGGTTAATGTTGTTCATTTCACGTTACTTCATACAATTATGGGTGGGAGTGGAGGGCATGTGAAAGCTCCCTTCAGCAGACGTGACTTGCTTCGTAAAATTCGAAGCACATTTCAACTAACCTACGGTAAGTCTCGTGTACTTCATCAATTTTTGATGAGCAAATTCTTTCATGATCCCACATGATTGGTTTCTTGGAGTTCATAGGAACAGATGTAGAGACAGCCATACTTCATATGGTTGTTTCTCATCATTCTAAGAACTGAACAGCATAAGACTTTTGGCATAACTCTAGTTTGGATTTTGTTGATTTATGCCTTTTAGAAAAAGGTTTAACATGGCTTCAAACTTAGATAGTTAACCTGACGTGTGAGAGGTAAGTCAAGCTGTATACTGGATATAGGTATTTCTCAGCATTTAAAGAAATGACTGGCATAGAATACATAACTCTAGTTTGGATTTTCCCCAAGTTATGCTTTTCATAAAAACATATTTCCTACCCAAGGAGTCCTTTCTCTCTTTATGAGACTCCTGCAATGCCCACATCCACTGGCAAGGATCAAAAGTCATAGAGTGTATTAATGTTATGCATGCAACTATGTGCGGAAGGTTCAGGGCAATTGAATGGTGAGTGCTCAGTGTCTTCTTTGCAGTAATTACATCATGGGCATGAAAGGTCTTGGGATATGTTGAAACAATGTTTGCTGTGTTGTAGGGATGGGTGATATACAGAGCATAGATGGAAAAACATGACTCATGTTTGTCTGAGGGATGTTACTTCTGATGCATGCATGTTTGGTGGGATGGAGTTGGGAAGGCAGTTGTTTAGAGTTGACTGGTTACTTCACTGCCTATGTGTTCTGTCATTGTAATAGTTATTGGGAATAGGGGAGATCTATGAGAAGAGGTTGCTGAAGTGTGAGGCTGGGGTAAGTTTTGTATATCAATTTAGGGATTTGTGTCTTTCTGAAGGAAAAGAGTGATTGAAGACTTCTGTGGAGATGCAGACATTCAGTTCTAGATAAGCCACTGTTTCATTTGTTTGATGTAGTGCTGCATTTTTGTTGTTGCTACTGCAGTGTCAGGGTGATGTAATGTAGTTTGCATGTGAAAGGACCTCCATGTTGTGGTTTGCTTGAGGTTATGGAAGATTGTTTAAGAGGAGATTGAAGAAGGTTGGAGAAATAACTGCTCCTTGGGAACTCTGTTATAAAGTTTGTTTTAAAAGTGAAGCCATGGTGAATGCCTTTGCCATAGCAGCTGCCCATGGAACTGGGCAACCACTCTATATTATTTTTGTAGAGAGAGGATGGGCAGTTGTTATGGATGGTTTCTGTGTAGGTTTTTCATGACTTTCCTTTGTAGAGGTGAGGTTGATTTGTGGCTAATATATGAGTAGTGTCTTGTGAGTATGTTTGGGTTGTTATCAAGGAGAAGGAATGTCATTAAAATTGGTTAGGAGTATTTCATGAATGGGGGATGGATTTAAGCAGTAAATGTTGATCTTTAACATGTACCAGAGTTGGTTGCTATGGGTTTTATGGTTTATAATGTTGATGGAGAAATGCAGATTTTCGCTTTGCCTTTCTGTGATTAGGTCGGTGATGGTGTTATTTAGAGTTTGGATTTGTTCTCCGATTTTCACCAATGACAGGTGGTTTTGTCTGAGCTGGTGTCGTTATTTGGTGTGTGTAATCTGTAGGTAGAAGTTTGGGTTATATTTTTTGTATGTCCTTGTGAAATATGCTTTTTGCTTGCTTGATTAGAGATGGTGAAATGTGAGATAGCATGATTTAGGGATGGGAAATCATCTATACTGAAATTTTGGAGCTTTGTTTTCATATACTGTGTGAAGGTTGGCTAGTTTGCTTTCTTGTAGTTTGTGCAAGTCTATTCAATGATTGTATGGATTGGGTGGGCTAAGTGGAATCATATTAGGTTAGACAGATAGTAAGAGGACAGTTCATGTAACATGCTCTAGGCAGCTTTTGTGTGTAGGGTTGGTGAGCAGAAGGTTGGCTGCTGGAGACAGTGGGTTGGTAGTCTAGTTGCATTTGTAGAGGACATTAGGAGATTACTGTTGGTTTAGGTGTAGTTTACCTTGGGGATCTTGGGTGTGAGTCCTGAATCAAAGAGTATGGTCAGAACTGAAATCTCCACAGAAATAAGTGTTGGGTATACTGGTCAGGTTTTTTTTTTTTTTGTTGGGGAGTATTTCTGGAGGAACATATGGGAAGGGTATCATGTTGGTGTTGATTATGTTGTAGTTAGTATTGTGAAGTTTTATTCTTACAAATTGTATTTCTAAATTATTGTCGTCATTTGTGAGCTGCTTTGTCACTAGTGTCAATGGTGATGCAGATTGGTATAGTTTGGTGGATGAGTGTTACTAGTCCTCCAACTTGTCCATGTTATCTGTCTTCTCTTACAGTTTTTGTAGTTGTAGAAAGTTGAGAGGAAGAATTTGGGTATGAGTCTGGTTACTTGGATGAGAGCAATGTGGATGTTATGTTCAGAGTTGGTTAGATATTTCGGGCTCACACTTGATGCATAAGTTTTTAAGGTTTTTCTCCGATTCCTATTTCACTCCCACTTACTATTCTGCATTACAGAAAATGTACATTTCCAGTGTTTCTAGGTGAAATTCCACGATCACCAAATCTTTTCAGGTCAAAGTATTTCTAAAAAGTCATCTCACACAAATTTTAGATTTTTAGTAACGTTTGAAATATTCAAAAGTAAGTAGCATTAACCATTTAAGCAACCCCAGTAATATAACCTTTAACACTCTTACATTTGGAGTTGGTTTCCCCATCCTACCCTGGAAGTTCAGGGATTTTTCAAGTTAAAAGTGCTTGTTTTTTCTTACATTATATTTATATTATTGTAAAGAAAACTATGTAACAGTATGTTTAGGCTATCATCTATCTGTGTGTAGAAATGTGGGTTGCTCTATCAGCACAGGGTGCTGAAGACAACCTACTGAAACCTGTTAGAAATATGTGATGTGGCTGCCACCTCATTCAGTAAGTTTATTTCTTTTCCAATCCTGTATTTTGATTTTTGACTGCAGTATTCTTCATCACAATGAGCTGCTTCCTCTTTTTGTAATTTGTATGATTCTTACAAATATTTTGTTTGTGATAGCAGTTGAAATTTTTGTTGAAATATTTGGCATCATTTGTCTACATGTCCCTATGATACCATGTGGGTTCACCTGCTTGACATACCAAGTTACATCCTTCTTTTTAGCAGTATTTGTTTCTTCTGGCTTTTTTCTTCCTTTTTAATGTACACACTTCTTCATCAGTATCTGGTGCTACCTCATCAATGTGAGAAATGGTGAACAAGTATGAAAAAATAAAATAATCTATGAACGAAATTTATTCATATGGTAATACTGTGAAGTAAATGATGATATGTGGTTGTTTATGGAATGTTGTACCCATCTATAACTCTAACACTCGTTCCCTCCAGGAGCTCCCATCAAGGGGTGACCATGGCAAAAGAGTCTCCACATATCCCTGTCAGTACATGCCTCCCTTGCATAAACCATTCCATGCATTTTTCCACCATTTCTCTCCCTCTAGTATTCCTCCATCCTATTTGCCTATGTCACAGGAGGTCTTCCTCGCACACCAGCCCTTTTAATTGTACTATCATACACTCCTTGTAAAATCGAGTCTTGCCTTCTTTCCACATGCCCAAACCACCTCAAAGTATTATGTTTCCCCTACTCTACTACTCCACAATTCATTCCCTTTGCATTCCCTGCCACACCACATCTTTCATACACCCCTTCATATCTTTTTTCATTCCATCTAGTCACACCACATGCTCTTCTCAAATAACTCATTTCCACTACCAGGATTCTTGACCTCTATGACTCATTCCATGTCCATATTTTGGCTGTATAGTTAGGGTTGGGAGGACTATGCTGTCCCTTAATCATCTCTTCACTTCCATTCTTACACTTTGACCCTTCATTATTCTATTAAGAGGCCCAATGACTCTTCTACTCTGTAATGCTTTCTCCCTTCTCTCTCCTTCCATATCACCAAACATACCCAGGACAGATCTTAGATATTTAAATTTCTTACTTCTTCCAGTCTTTCTCCCTCCATATCCAAAGCACAATTAAGTACATTTTTTTCTTTCAGTCTATATGGTTCTACAAAATCTATACTTTCACTTTGTTTCCTTTCAAATGCCATTGCTTTCCTTTTACTTGCATTTACCTTCAATTGCCTACGCATATACACATCATAAAACACACTTACAACCTTTTGTAACTCCTCTTCACTCTCAGCAAGCAACACAGTATCATTTGCAAACAGGCTTATCACTCGCCACCATGTCTCTGCTACACTCCATCTTTGCATCCCTTTTCCCTAGCTTTGCTTTCATCTCTTATCACCCCATCCATACACATATGAAAAAGCCATGGTGACATCACATTGCCCTGACTCTCACTTACATTCATTCCAAAACTTTCACTCAACTCTATATCCACTCTTACACGTGAACAAATGTGGCTATTTTGTCAGTTTTCTTGGCGCTACCTCACTGAAGCTGTTTCCTGTGGGGCAGGGTAGCACCAGGAATGGATGAAGGCAAGCAAATATGAATATGTACATGTGTATATATGTATATGTCTGTGTATATGTATATAAACGTATGTATATGTGCACGTATGGGCATTTATCATTTATTTATTATACTTAACCGCTGTCTTCTGCATCAGCAAGATAGCACAAGGAAACAGACAGGGAATGGCCCAACCCATGCATATACACATAAAAGCCCACACACATACATATACATACATATACATTTCAACATATACATATACATACACAGACATATACATATATACGCATGTACATACTCGCTGCCTTCATCCATTTCATCGCCACCCCACCACACATGAAATAGCATCTCCCCCCAGCAAGGCAGTGTTAGGAACAGACAAAAAAGGCCACATTCGTTCACACTCAGTCTGTAGCTATCATGTGTAATATACTGAAACCACAGCTCCCTTTCCACATCCAGGTCCCACAGACCTTTCCATGGTTTACCCCAGATACTCCACATGTCCTGGTTCAATCCACTGACAGTACGTCGACCCCAGTATACCACATCGTTCCAATTCACCCTATTCCTTGCACACCTTTCACCCTCCTGTATGTTCAGGCCCCAGTCACTCAAAATCCTTTTCACTCCATCCTTCCACCTCCAATTTGGTCACCTGCTTCTCCTTCTTCCCTCCACCTCTGACACATATATCCTCTTTGTCGATCTTTTCTCACTCATTCTCTCCATGTGACCAAACCATTTCAAAACACCCTCTTCTGTTCTCTCAACCACACTGTTTATAACCGCACATACCCTTTCATTACTTATTCGATAAAACCACCTCACACCACATATTGTCCTCAAACATCTCATTTCTAGCACATCGACCCTCCCCCGCACAACTCTATCTATAGCCCACGCCTCACAACCATATAGCATTGCTGGAACCACTATTCCTTCAAACATACCCATTTTTGCTTTCCAAGACAACGTTCGCGACTTCCACACATTTTTCAACGATCCCAGAACTTTCGCCCCCTCCTCCACCCTATGATTCACTTCTGCTTCCATGGTTCCATCCACTGCCAAATCCACTCCCAGATATCTAAAACACTTCACCTCCTCCAGTTTTTCTCCATTCAAACTTACCTCCCAATTAACTTGTCCCTCAAACCTACTGAACCTTGCTCTTATTCCCATTTACTCTCAACTTTCTCCTTTCACACACTTTACCGAACTCAGTCGCCACCCTCTGTAGTTCCTCACGCAAATCAGCCACCAGTGCTTTATCATCAGCGAACAACAACTGACTCACTTCCCAAGCCCTCTCATCCAGAACAGACTACATACTTGCCCCTCTTTTCAAAACTCTTGCGTTCACTTCCCTAACCACCCCATCCATAAACAAATTAAGCTACCATGGAGACATCACGCGCCCCTGCCACAAACTGACATTCACTGGGAACCAGTCACTTTCCTCTCTTCCTACTCATACACATGCCTTACATCCTTGGTAAAAACTTTTCACTGCTTCTAGCACCTTACCTCCCACACCATATCCTCTTAAATCCTTCCACAAAGCATCTCTATCAATTCTATCACATGCCTTCTCCAGATCCATAAATGCTACATACAAATTCATCTGTTTTTCGAAGTATTTTTCACATACATTTTTCATAGCAAACACCTGATCCACACATCCTCTACCTCTTCTGAAACAACACTGCTCTTCCCCAATCTGATGCTCTGTGCATGCCTTGACCCTCTCAATCAATACCCTCCCAGATAATTTCCCAGGAGCATTCAACAAACTTATGCCTCTGTAATTTGAACACTTGCCTTTATCTCCTTTGCCTTTGTACAATGGCACTTTGCATAAATTCTGCCAATCCTCAGACACTTCACCATGATCCACACATACAATGAATATCCTTACTAACCAATCAACAATACAGTCACCCAACCTTTTTAATAAATTCCACTACAATACCATCCAAACCTACCACCTTGCCAGCTTTCATCTTCCACAAAGTTTTCATTACCTCTTCTCTGTTTACCAAACCATTTTCCCTGACCCTTTCACTTAGCACACCACCCTGACCAAAACACCCAATATCTGCCTCTCTATCATCTAACACATTCAACAAACCTTCAAAATACTCACTCCATCTCCTCACTTCATCACTTCCCATTTGCCCCCTTCACCAATGTTCCCATTTGTTTTTTGTCTTATGCAAGTTATTTACCTCCTTCCAAAACATCTTTTTATTCTCCCTAAAATGTAATGATACTCTCTAACCCTAACTCTCATTTGCCCTCTTTTTCTCCTCTTGCACCTTTCTCTTGACCTCCTGCTGCTTTCTTTTATACATGTCTCAGGCATATGCACTATTTCCCAGCAAAAATTGTCCAAACACCTCTCTCTCTCTCTCTCTTTCACTAACAACCTTACTTCTTCATCCAATCACTCACAACCCTTTCTAACCTGCCCACCTCCAGCCTTTCTCATGCCACATGCATCTTTTGTGCAAGCTATCACTACTTCCCTAAATACATCCCATTCCTCCCTAACTCCCCTTATGTCATTTGCTCTCATCTTTTACCATTCTACACTCAATCTCTCCTGGTACTTCCTTACACAAGTCTCCTTTCCAAGCTTACTTACTCTCACCTCACCGCTCTCTTCTCCCAAACATTCTCTCTTCTTTTCTGAAAACCTCAAATCTTCACCCTTGCCTCCACAAGATAGTGATCAGACATCCCTCCAGCTGCCCCTTTAAGAACTTTTACATCCAAAAGTCTCTCTTTTATAAACCTATCAATTAACACGAAATCCAATAATGCCCTTTGACCATCTCTCCTACTCAAATATGTATACTTATGTATATCTCTCTTTTTAAACCAAGCATTCCCAGCACACAAATCTGCAAGCTCTTCATTTCCATTTACAACACTGCACACCAATTATACCCTCAACTGCTATATTACTCGCCTTTCCATTCAAATCACCCATCACTATAACCCGGTCTCGCAAATCAAAGCTGCTAACACACAATGCTGCTTCCAAAACAACTGCCTCTCATGATCTTTCTTCTCATGACCAGGTGCACAGGCACCAATAATCACCCATCTCTCTCCTTCCACTTTCAGCTTTACCCATATCAATCTGGAGTTTACTTTCTTACACTATACCACATATTCTCACAACTCCTGCTTTCCAGTGGAATGAAGAAATAAGATTGTTAGTGAAAGAGAAAAGAGAAGCTTTTTACTGGTACTTACAGAGAAGGGGTGCAAATGATTGGAAGATCTATAAGAGAAAATGGCAGGAGCTCAAGAGGAAAGTACAGACATTGAAAAATTGGGCAAATGAGAGTTTGGGTGAGTGAATATCGGTAAACTTTAGGGAAAATAAAAATGTTTTGGAATGAAGCAAATAATATGCAAAAGACAAGAGAACAAATAGGAACATCGGTGAAACGGTAACAGGTATTGAAGTGAGGAGGGGATGGTGTGTTTAATGATAAGAATAGCAGATGTAGGATGTTTAATTCAGAAAGGCGAGTGAGAGTCACAGAGAGCGGTTTGGTGAAGAGACAATTGGTGGTGAAAGCCTTGCATAAGATAAAATGCGGCAAGGCGGTTGGAGTTGGTGGTATTGCTTTTGAAATCATCAAGAAAGGTGGTGACTGTGTTGTTGATTGGTTGGTGAGGATATTCAGTGTATGTAAGGATCATAGTGAAGTGTCTGAGGATTAGCAGAATGCATGTATAGTTCCATTGTATGAAGGCAAGGTGGTTAAAGGTGAGCATTCAAACTACAGGGGTATAAGGTTGTTGAGTATAACTGGTAAGTAGTATGGGAGGGTGTTGACTGAGAGTGTGAAAGCATGTACAAGTATCAGAATGAGGAGGAGTAATGTGGATAGATGTGTGGATCAAGTGTTTGCTTTATAAAATGAGAGAAATATTAAGAGATGGATTTGTATGCGGAATTTATGGATGTGGAGGAGGCATATGATCGGGTTGATAGAGATGCTTTGTGAAAGGTCTTAAGAATATACAGTGTGGATTGTAAGCTGCTAGAAGCAGAGTTTTTATTAAGGGTGTAAG
>JAUUDZ010047497.1:0-10570 GCA_032361705.1 Panulirus versicolor | reverse complement strand
ACTACTACAAAAATTATTTCTAAACATTTCAACCACAAGACTACTTACTTTCCGATCTGTTCTTCCACTGTTTTCATGTTTTTTGCTTGTTGGTTTCCATCTACGTAAAAAAATGTCTCGAGGATCCACGAACGTAAACACAAGATTGTAAGTAGGTTCTCATACACCTTAATGATCGAACTAAGTTGACATAGTTATGTATGTACGGAAACATTAAAGTGAACAGTTTAATTGACAAACGATGATTTGTAATAAATTGGACCACATACCAGTAAAAACTTTCTCCTGATACTGTGCAAACCGCTGTTCAGAAACATTATATCTAATATACATATTACCTTTATGCCATATATATGTCGAACATATGTAATTTTTCTTCTTTATGCGAAAATTCTGACATCGAAAGATACAGGAGTTTATTGATAACCGATTTTCAATGAATAATGCTAAAAATTGGAAGGAGACATGATTTCCAAACTGCGGAAGAGCTTGCGCATGAGCATTCACAATTACTAACCTCCTCAGCAATATGATGACTAGAAAGTGAACATGTAAATTTAAATTATAACTACTTTGAAATATATAATCCTGCTTATTCAGATATAGTTCTTTATTTTCTTCAAATCATGAATCATGCTCATTTCTTAGGTATAACAACAGAAATACTCAATCACCTTTCCTAGTTCATATGCTGCTGCCCACCCTTCTGAGTTATCAAACGCACTGCTACTAGCCCCTCGGAACTATCAAATCCACAGCAGGCAACCCTTCGAAGTAATCAAACCTAAGGCAAACAACCCTTAGGACTTATTAACCCAACTCTGCAAATCATACAAAGTTTTCTAATGACTGCTATACTCTTTCCAAGGTGTTATTCTACTCTATCTTTTCACGTCTTCATCCCACGGCTAAAGAAAACTTTCTAAACAAATATACCTCTGCAGAAAACCTTTCAAGATAAGTCAACTGTACGGTTACATACTTTCTGACCTATTCTTCCACTGTTTTAAATCTTTCCAAAGTGTCTATCAACTGTTCTTAACCGTTTCCAACTCTCTCCAATGCTGCAATCGCTTCAAGTTGACTATATACACTTGCACCAATGCTAATGCAAGAAAGGATATCTGAACTGTGGTGCAAATATATAATGTTTCATGAATATTTTTCTAATGCACAATCGAACATATCTGAGGAGGTGCACAAGTTACAACAAAGCATTATGTAGTTACGTTTTCTGTCATGTTCTCTGTCTTGTTCGTATGAAAACATGAAATTTTCTTTGTTTTTAACTTTCACTCTTTAAGATGAATGCCCATTATTTACCATAAATTCATAAATTCCTCAGTGGATATTTATCGAAAAACATTGCTTTACTCATATATGAAACTTGATTTGGAATTTTGAGCAGGAGTTTATTGAAAACCATTACTAAATTAATAATATTGTATATTGGAAGGAGACATGATTTCCAAAATGCATAAGAGCTTGAGCATGCACATTCAAAATTATTAACTTCCTTGACAATACGATGTTTATAAACTGAACATATATATCCAAACCATAAGCATTTTGAAAGATATAAGCTGGTTTTTTCACATATTACGTTTTCTTATTTTCTTCAAATCGTAAATCATCTCCATTTCTTGGATTAAACAACAAAAAGGTACAGTCATTGATACTAACCTTTCCGAGTTATTCTGTCTGTCTACTATAATCCTGATTTCTGATGATCTCTTCCTCGATATCAATTTTCCTGTTGTCACGATATATTTAATAGAAAAAAAAAAACATATGTCCACGGCAAAATCACAGTCTGTTCAGAAATCAGCGATAAGAACTATTCATTAATTCCTCTTTTTCTAATCCACGAGCAGTAGAGGCCATCAGCATCAATGATCGAAATCTCTCAGAAAATTAGCTATAATATACCGCGTGTGTCCCCCTTCTTGCCATATGTAAGGTCAGAAAAGGACTGAGCAGTGAACTTGTACCTTTACTTCCCGGCAAAAGATGACAACAGGTCATAACCACACGTTTTCAAATCGACTTTCTCCTTTCCCAAGATTAATGTATAACATTGAACTTATTTTGCTCGACTTAGCTTTTATATGTTATACCACGATAACAGAGCTTGCTTGTCTTTTTTCCATGTACATACATAAATGTCTCGAGAATCCACAAACGTAAACACAAGATTGTAAGTAGGCATTTATACACCTTGATGATCGAACTAAGTTGAGTTGCTTATGTATGTACGTAAACATTAAAACGAACATTGTAGTAGACAGATGATGACATATAATAAACAGGACCACATGCCAGTAAATACTTTCTCCTGATACTGTGCAAACCGCTATTCAGAACTACTATATATAATATACATATTACCTTTATGCCATATGTACGTCGAATATATGAAATTTTTCTTCTTTATGTAAATTCTGATCGAAAGATACATAGTAGTTTATTGATAATCAATACTGAATAGATAATACGCAATAATGGAAGGAGACATGATTACCAACTTGAGGATAAACTTGCGCATAAGTACTCAAAATTACTAATCTTGACAATACGATTACTAGAAACTGAACATATAAATTCAAACAATACCATTTTGAAAGATATAAGCCGGCTTATTCACATATTACATTTTCTTTTTTTCTTGTAATCGTAAATCATCCCTATTTCCTAGGTTAAGCAACAAAAATATTCAATCATTGATGCTAACCTTTCCGAGTTATTCTGCTGCCAACCCTTCCGAGCTATCAAAGACACTGCTACTGAATCTGAAATTATCAAATCCGCAGCAAGCAACCCTTGGAAGCAATCAAACCTAAGGCAAACAGCCCTTCGAATCAATCATACCTAAGGCAAACAGCCCTTCAGATTTGCTAACCTAACTCTGGAAATCCTATAAAATTTTCTAGTAACTCCCGACAACCCTTCCAAGGTGTCATTCTACTCTAACTTTTCGCGTCTTGACCCAACCGCTAAGAACAATTTCAAAATTCCTATACTACTACAAAAATTATTTCTAAACATTTCAACCACAAGACTACTTACTTTCCGATCTGTTCTTCCACTGTTTTCATTCCTTCCACAGTGTCTATTAACTATTGATAACCCTTTCCAACTGTCTCCAATGCTGCAATCGGTTCAAGTTACCATATACACTTGCACCTATGCTATTGCAGGAAAGATCATATTATCTGTAATGAAAAGATTTCATTTTTCACAATTATTTTTCTAATGCACAATCGAAGCTTTCAGAGAAGATTCACGAGTCACAACAAAACTTCATACAGTAACTTCTTGTGTCATCTTCTCTACGTCTTTTTTGTATCATAGTGTGAAAGGTTGTCTTTATTAAACTTTCATTCCTTAAGAAGAATGACCGACATTTACAATGAGTTCACAGGATATATATCGAAGAATTTTACTGTATATATTCCCGATTTCTAATGATCTCTTCCTTGATATCAATTTTCCTGTTAACACGAGATACTTAACAGAAAAAAAAAATATGTCTACGGAAAAATCACTATCTGTTCAATAACTGTTCATTAATTCCCCTTCTTGTAATACACAGTAGAGGTCACCAGCATTAATGATCGTAATCTCACAGAAAATTAGCTTTAATATAGCGCATGTGTCCTGCTTCTTGCTTTATGTAAGGTCAAAAAAGGACTGAGCTGTGACTTTGTACTTTTACTTCCGAAAAAAGATGACAACATGTCAGAACCACCTGTTTTCGAATCGATGTTCTTCTTTCACAAGATTACTGTATAAATGTAGGTGTATTTAGCTCGATTTAGCTTATATATGTCATACCAAGATCACAATACCTTCTTGTTGGTTTCCATCTACATAGATATATGTCTCGAGAATCCACGAACGTAAACACAACATTGTTAGTAGGCACTTATACACCTTAATGATCGAACTAAGTTGACACGCCTATGTATGTACGTAAACATTAAAGTGAACATTGTAATAGACAAACGATGACGTATAATATATTGGATCACATTCCAGTAAAAATTTTCTCCCGATACTGTGCATACCGATATTTAGAACCACTATAGTTAACAAACATATTGTCTCTATGCCACATATACTTTCAATATATGTAATTTTTCTTCTACAAAAAGTCTGATATCGAAATATACACAGGAGTTTCTTGATAACCAATATTGAATGAATAATACTGAATATTGGAAGGAAACATTATTTCCAAACTGCGCACGATCTTGCGCATGAGCTTTCAAAATTACTAACCTCCTTGACTATATGATGAATAGAAAGTGAGTATATAAATTTAGATTACAACCATTTCGAAAGACATAAGCCTGCTAATTCACATATTACACTTCTTTATTTTCTTCAAATCGTGAATAATGGCTTTTTCTTGTGTATAACAACAAGAGTATTCAATCATCTTTCGGAGTTATTCACATGCTGCCGCCCATTCTTGTGAGTTATCAAACGCATTGCTACTAATCCCTCGGAATTATCAAATCCACAGGAGGCAACAATTCGAAGTAATAAAACCTAAGGCAAACAACCCTTACCACTTCTCAACCCAACTCCGCGAATCCTACAAAGTTTTCTAATAATTGGAACATCCCTTACAATGTATTATTCTACTCTATCTTTTCGCATCTTCATCCTAGTGCGAAAGAACACTTTCTACATACATATACCACTGCAAAAATTTTTAAAAATAAGTCAAGTCTACGGTTACTTACCTTCCGATTTGTTCTTCCACTGTTTCAAATCTTTCCAAAGAGTTTATCAGCTGTTCTTAACCGTTTCCAGGTCTCTCTCTAATCCTGCAATTGCTTCAAGTTGACCATATATACTTGAACCGATGCTATTGCAAGAAAAGTTATCTTAACTGTAGTGCAGAGATGTAAGTTTTCATGAATATTTTTCTATTGCACAATCAAAGATATTTGAGAAGGTGAACGAGTCACAACAAACCTTTATGTAGTAACGTCCTCCGTCATTTTCTCTAAATCTTGTTGGTATAATAACATGAAAAGTTCTCTTTTGTAATTTTCACTCCTTAAGATAAAATGACCAACATTTACACTGAAATCACAAATTCGTCATTGGATGTTTATCGAAAAACATTGATTTATTTACGTATAGAACTTGATTTGGAATCTCGTACAGGAGTTTATTGAAAACCATTACTGAATAAATGATACTGGATATTGGAAGGAGACATGATTTCCAAAATGCGCAAGAGCTTGTGCATGCACATTCAAAATTCCTAACCTTCTGGTTATTCAGGCTGCAAAACATTCCAAGCCATCAAAGGCACTGCTACTGACCCTTTGGAATTATCAAACCCGCAGTAGGCAACCTTCGAAGTAATCAAACCTAAGGCAAGCAACCCTTCAAATTTGATAAGTTCACCATATACGCATGCACTGATGCTATTGGAATGAAGGTTATCTTGACTGTAGTGCAAAAATTTAATTCATCTTGGTTATTTTTCTAATGCACAATCGAAGACTATTATGAAAGTGCACGAGTCAGAACAAAGCTTCATTTAGTAACTTGGTCCGTCATGCTCTCTATGTCTTCTTCGTATAATAATATGAAAGGGTTTTCTGATTCTACCTTTCCCTTCTTAAGAAGAATGACCAACATTTACCATAAATTCACAAATTGGTCAGAGGATATCTGTCAAAAAACATTGCTTTCTTTATGTATAAAACTTGATTTGGGATCTTGTACAGGAGTTTATTGAAAACCAATTTTGAAGAAAGTATACTGAATATTGGAAGGAGACATGATTTCCAAACTGCTCAAGAGCTTCTGCATGTGCATGCAAAATCACTAAACTCCTTTACAATATGATGACTAGAAACTGAACATATGATTTCAAATTATAACAATTTTGAATGATATAATCCTGCTTCTACAAACGTTACATTTTTATATTTTCTTCAAATCGTGAATCATCCCCACTTCATGGGTTAAAGAACCAAAACATTCATTTACTGATACCAATCCTTCCTAGTTATTCATATACTGCTGCCAACACTTCCGAACTACCAAATGAACTGCTACTGACCCTTCGGAATGATGAAATCCACAGCAGGCAACCCTTCGAAGTCATCAAACCTAAGGCAAACAACCCTTCAGATTTCGTAACCTAAACCTGTAAATCCCAAAATGTTTTCTCATAACTGCGAACAACCTTTCCAAGGTGTCATTCTATACTATGTTTTCGTTTCTTCACCCCACTGCTAAAGAACACTCAAAATTCCTATACTATTAAAAAAACTTTTATGAATAATTCAACCCTAAGGCTGCTTTACCTTCTTAGCTGTCCTTGCAATGTTTTCAATCTTTCCACAGTGTTTGTCTACTTTTGATAACCCTTTCCAACTCTCTCCACTGCTGCAATCGTTCAAGTTACCATATACACTTGCACCTATGCTATTGCAAGAAACGTTATATTCGCTGTAATACAATTATTTATTTTTTCATGATAATTCTCCTAATGCACAATCGAAGTTTTCAGAGATGGTTCACGAGTCACAACAAAGCTCCATATAGTAACTTCTGTCAGCTTCTCTATGTCTTGTCTGTATAACATGAAAGGTTTTCTATATCTAACTTTCAATCTTTAAGAAGAACGACCAAAATTTACGATGAATTCACAAATTAGTCACAGGATATTTAACAAAAAATATTGCTGTATATGTTACTGATTTCTGTTGATCTCTTCCTTAATATCAATTTTCTTGAGAACATGATATACTTAACAGAAAAAACATATACCTACTGCATAATCACAGTCTGCTCAGAAATCAGCGTTAATAACTATTCATCAATTCGTCAACTTGTAATAAATGAGCACTACAGGTTATCAACATTAATGATTGTGATCTACCAGGAAATTAGCTATAATGTAGCGCATGTTTCCTTCTTCTTGCCAGATGCAAGGTCAAATAAGAAATAAACTACTGAGCCTTGAACTTGTACCTATACTTCCCGGGAAAAGATGACAGTATGTTAAAACCACCCGTTCTAGAATCAAGCTTCTCCTTTCACAAGATTACTGCTTAAAAGTAAAAAGATTTAGCTCGACTTAGTTTGTATGTCATGCCAAGATCACAGTATTTGCTTATTGGTTAACATTTCCTTAAAAAATTGTCTCGAGAGTCCACGAACGTAAAGACAAGATTGTAATGAGAAACTTATACACCTTGATGATGCAACTAACTTAACGTGCTTATATTTGAGAAAAAAAAAATAGGTAAATATTAAAGCAAACGTTTTGATAGACAAACGATGATATGTGATTAATTGGACCATGGGAAAGAAAACACTTTCTCCTCATACTGTGCAACCCGCTTTTCAGAACTACTACACTTGACGCACACATTACCTTTATGCCATATTAAAGTCTCATATCAGTAATTTTCTTCTTTATGTATAAACTCTAATATCGAATCATACGCAGGAGGTTATTTATAACCAATATTAGATAAACAGAATTTAATATTGGAAGTGGACACAATTTTCACACTGCGCAAGCGCTTGCGCATGCGTATTTAAAAGGACTAGCTGTCATGTCTATATGACTAAATTCATTGAGAAAATCTAAATTCACTCAATGAATATACTAAAGAAAAAATGATGTTTATGCACATATTACATTTTCATATTTTCCTCAAATATTGAATCATGCCAATTTTCTTTGGTTAAAGAACAACAAAAGATCATTTATCCCACTCTCTAACATATTGTTATTTCTGGCACTAACGCCGCTAAGCCTTGGGACTTATCAAACTCACTGCTACTTTATGTATAAAAGTTGATGTGGGATCTTGTGCATGAGTTTATTGGAACGAGACATGATTTCTAAACTGTGCAAGAGCTTGAGCATGATCATTTGACATTACTAACCTCCTTGACAATATGATGACTAGAAACTGAACATATAGATTTGAATTATAACCATTTTGAAAGATATAATCCTGCTTAATCATATATTACATTTTCATATTTTCTTCCAATCGTGAGTCATGACCATTTCTTGGGTTAAGCAACAAAAATATTTAATCACTCTCACGGGTTATTCATATGCTGCTAGCAACTCTTCTCATTGCATTTTCATATTTTCTGCAAATCGTGAATTATGACAAATTTTTTGGGTTAAACAAGAAAAACATTCAATCTCCCTTCCAAGTTCTTCATATGCTACTGCCAACATTTCTGTGTTATCAAACGCAATGCTACTAACCCTTCGAAATTATCAAATCCACGGGAAGCAACCCTTCGAAGTAATCAAACCTAAGACAAACTTGTTAACCCAACTCTCCAAATCATACAAAGTTTTTTGATAACTGATACAAACCCTTCCAAGGTATCATTCTACTCTATATTCTCGTGTCTTCATCCAACTACTAAAGAACTCTTTCGAAGTACTTATACCATTGTAAAAAAAACCTTCCAAACTAAGTCAACTCTACGGTTATTCCCTTCCGACCTGTTCTACCACTGTTTCAAATCTTTCTATAGTGTCTATAATCTGTTCTTAACCCCTTCCAACTCTCTCTGCAGTGCTGCAATCGCTATAAGTTGACCATATACATTTGCACCGATGCTATTGCAACATAGGTTATCTTGACTGTAGTGCAAAAATTTAATTCATCCTAGTTATTTTTCTGATGTATAATCGAAGACTTTTATGAAGGTGCATGAGTCACAACAAAGCTTCATTTAGTAACTTCCTCCGACATACTCTCTATGTCGTCTTCGTATGATGATATAAAAGGTTCTCTGTTTCTACCTTTCGCTTTTTAAAAAGAATGACCATCATTTACCATGAATACACAAATTAGTCAGAGGATATCTGTCGAGAAACACTGCTTTCTCTATGTATGAGACATGATTTGGAATCTTGTACAGAAGTTTAATAAAAAACAATATTGAAGAAATTATGCTGAATATTGGAAGGAGACATGATTTCCAAACTGCTTAAGAGCTTGTGCATGCGCATGCAATATTGCTAAACTCCTTGCCAATATGATGACTATAAACTGAACATATAATTTCAAATTAAAACCATTTTCAATGATATAATCCTGCTTATAAACATGTTACATTTTCATATTTCCTTCAAATCGTGAATCATCCCCATTTCATGGGTTAAACAACCAAAACATTTATTCACTGATACCAATCCTTCCGATTTATTCATATACTGCTGCCAACACTTCCGAACTACTAAACGCACGGCTACTGACTCTTTGGATTGATGAAATTCACAGCAGGAAACCCTTCGAAGTCATCAAACCTAAGGCAAACAACCCTTCGGATTTCCCAAACTTAATCTGGAAATACCACAATGTTTTCTCATAACTGCGAACAACCCTCCCAAAGAGTCATTCTATACTACATTTTCGTTTCTTCACCCCACTGCTAAAGAACACTTTCGAAATTCCTATACTACTGAAAAAAACTTTATGAATATTCAACCCTAAGGCAGCTTTACCTTCCTAGCTGTCCTTCCATTGTCTTCAATCTTTCCACAGTCTTTATCTACTCTTGATAACGCTTTCAACTATCTCCAATGCTGCAATCGGTTCAAGTTACCATATGCACTTGCAACTATGCGATTGCAAGAAATGTTATATTCGCTAAAATGCAAATGTTTATTTTTTTCACGATAATTCTTCTAATGCACAATCGAAGTTTTCAGAGAAGGTTCACGAGTCACAACAAAGCTCCATATAGTAACTTCTGTCAACTTCTCTATGTCTTGTCTGTATAACATGAAAGGTTTTCTGTATCTAACTTTCAATCTTTAAGAAGAACGACCAAAATTTACGATGAATTCACAAATTAGTCATAGGATATTTAAAGAAAAATATTGCTGTATATGTTACTGATTTCTGTTGATCTCTTCCTTAATATCAATTTTCTTGAGAACTCGATGTACTTAAAAGAAAAAACATATACTTACGGCATAATCACAGTCTACTCAGAAATGAGCGTTAATAACTATTCATCCATTCGCCATCTTGTAATAAACGAGCACTACAGGTTATCAACATTAATGATTGTGATCTACCAGGAACTTTGCTATAATGTAGCGCATGTTTTCTTCTTGCCAAATGCAAGGTCAGATAAACTACTGAGCTGTGAACTTGTACCTATACTTCCCGGAAAAAGATGAAAATATGTTAAAACCACCCGTTTTCGAATCAAGCTTCTCCTTTCACAAGATTACTGCTTAAAAGTAAAATGATTTAGCTCGACTTAGTCTGAATATGTTATACCAAGATCATAATATTTTCTTATTGGTTAACATTTATTTAAAAAATTGTCTCGAGAATCCACGAACGTAAAGACAAGATTGTAATAAGAAACTTATACACCTTAATGATGCAACTAAATTGACGAGCTTATATTTGAGAAAAATATGTAGGTAAACATTAAATCAAACGTTTTAATAGACAAACGATGACATGTAATATATTGGACAATAGCCAGAAAAAACTTTCTCCTCATACTGTGGAAACCGCTTTTCAGAACT
>JAUUDZ010047486.1:0-10570 GCA_032361705.1 Panulirus versicolor | reverse complement strand
GTTAGTAACTTTGAACAGTGTGGTAGTAACATTGACCAATGCGTTAATAACCATGACCAGTGTGGTAGTAACCTTGATTAGAGCGGTATTAACTCTGACCAGTGCAGTAGTAATCTTTACCAGCGTGGCAGTAACCTTGACCAGTGTGGTATTAACCTTGATCATTGTGGTAGTAACCTTGACCAGTGTGGTAGTAACCTTGACCAGTTTGGTAGAAACCTTGACCAGTGTGGTAGTAACGTTGAACATTGTCGCAGTAACCTTGACCAGTGTCGTAGTATCCTTGACCAGTGAGGTAGTAACCTTGATCAGGGGTAGTAACCTTGACCAGTGTGGTAGAAACCTTAACCAGTGCTGCAGTAACCTTGACTAGTGCTGTAGTAACTTAAACCAGTGCTGTAGTAACCTTTGCCAGTGTGGTAATAACAGTCACCAGTGTGGTATTACCCTCGACCAGTGCGGTAATACCATTCACCACTGCGGTAGTAACCTTGACAGTGTGGTAGTAACCTTGACAAGTGTGGTAATAACCTTGATCAGTGTGGTAGTAATCTTGATCAGTGTGGTAATAATCTTGACTAGTGCGGTACTAACCTTGACCAGTGTGTTAGTAACTTTCTCCAGTGCGGTAGTAATCTTCACCAGTGCGGTAGTAACCTTGACTAGTGTGGTAATAACCTTGACCAGTGCAGTAATAACCTTGACCAGTGTGGTAGTAATCTTAACCAGTGTGATAGTAACCTTGACCACTGCGGTAGTAACCTTCACCAGTTTGGTGCTAACCTTGACTAGCGTGGTAGTAACCTTGACCAGTGTGGTAGTAACCTTGACCAGCGTGGCAGTAACCTTGACCAGTGCTGTAGTAACCAAAATCAGTGTGGTAGTAACCTTGACCAGTGTGGTAGTAACCTTGACCAGTTTGGTAGAAACCTTGACCAGTGTGGTAGTAACCTTGACCAGTGTCGTAGTAACCTTGACCAGTGTCGTAGTAACCTCGACCAGTGAGGTAGTAGCCTTGGTCAGTGGTAGTAACCTTTACCAGTGTGGTAGTAACTTTAACCAGTGCTGCAGTAACCTTGACTAGTGCTGTAGTAACTTTAACCAGTGCTGTAGTAACCTTTACAAGTGTGGTAATAACAGTGACCAGTGTGGTAGTAACCTCGACCAGTGCGGTAAAACCCTTGACCAGTGTGGTAGTAACTTTGACCAGTGCGGTAGTAATCTTCACCAGTGCGGTAGTAACCTTGACCAGTGTGGTAGTAACCTTGACTAGTGTGGTAGTAACCTTGACCAGTGCGGTAGCAACCTTGACCAATTTGGTAGTAGCCTTGTCCACTGTGGTAGTAACCTTGACCAGTGTGGTAGTAACCTTGTCCACTGTGGTAGTAACCTTGACCATTGTGATAGTAACCTTGACCAGTGTGATAGTAACCCTGACCCGTGCGGCAGTAACTTTGATCAATGTGGTAATAACCTAGACCAATTTCGTAGTAACCTTGACCAGTGTTGTAATAACCTTGACCATTGCAGTTGTAACCTTCACCAGGGTGGTAGGAACCATGACCAGTATGGTAGTAACCTTGACCAGTGTGGTAATAACCTTCACCAGTGCGGTAGCAGCCTTGACCAGTGTAGGAGTAACTTTGACCAGTGCGGTAGTAACCTTGACCAGTGCGGTAGTAACCTTGAACAGAGCAGTAATAACCTAGACCTCTTTGGTAGTAACCTTCACCAGTGTGAAGGTAACCTTGACCAGTGTGGTAGTAGACTTGCTCAACCAGTGTGTTAGTAACCTTGACCAGAGCGGTAATAAGCTTGACCAGTGCGATACTAACCTTGACCAGTGCGGCTCTAACCTTGACCAGTTTGGTAGTAACCTTGAACAGTTTGGTAGTAACCTTGACCAGTGTGGTAGTAACGTTGACCAGTGCGGTAGTAACATTGACCAGTATAGTAGTAACCTTGCCCAGTGTGGTAGTAACCTTGACCAGTGCGGTAATAACCATGGCCAGTGTGGTAGTAACCTTGACCAGTGCATTAGTAACCTTGACCAGTGTGTTACTAACCTTTACCAGTGTGGTAGTAACCTTGATCAGTGCAGTAATAACCTTGACCAGTGTGGCAGTAACCACGACCAGTGTGGTAATAACCTTGACCAGTGCGGTAGTAAACTTGATCAGTGCGGTAATAACCTTGACCTGTGTGGTAGTAACCTTGACCAGTGCGGTAATAACCTTGACCAGTGTAGTAGTAGTCTTGACCAGTGTGGTAATAACCTTGACCAGTGTGGCAGTAACCTTGGCCGTGTGGTAGTAACCTTGACAAGTGTGATAGTAACCTTGACCATTGCGCTAATAACCTTAATTAGTGTGGTAGTAACGTCGACCAGTGTTGTAATAAATTTGACCAGTGTGGTAGGAAACCTTGACCAGTTTGGTAGTAACCTTGACCTGTGTGGTAGTAACCATGACCAGTGTGGTAATAACCTCGTCCAGTGCGGTAGTAACCTGTACCAATGTGGTAGTAACTTTGACCAGTAAGGTAATAACCTTGATCAGTATGGTAGCAACCTTGACCAGTGTGATAGTAACTTTGACCAGTGTGGTAATAACTTTGACCACTGTGATAGTAACCTTTACCAGTACGGTAATAACTTTGACCAGTGCGGTAGTAACCCTAACCAATGTGGTAATAACCTAGACCAGTGCGGTTGTAACCTTGACCAGGGTGATAGTAACTTTGACCAGTGCGGTAGTAACCTTTACCAGTGCAGTAGCAACCTTGACCAGTGTGGTATTAACCTTGACCAGTGCGGTAATAACCTTAACCACTGCGGTAGTAACCTTGACCAGTGTGGTAGTAACCTTGACCAGTGCGGTAATCACCTTGGCCAATGTGGTAGTAACCTTGATCAGTGTGGTAGTAACCTTGACCAGTATGGTAATAACCTTTGCTATTGTGGTAGTAACCTTGACCAGTGTGGTAGTAACCTTGACCAGTGTGGTAGCAACCTTGACCCGTTTTGTAGTAATCTTGACCAGTGTAGTAGTAACCTTGACCAGTGCGGTAATAGCCTTGACCAGTGCGAGAGTAACCTTGACGAGTGCGGTTCTAACCTTGACCAGTTTGGTAGTAACTTTGAACAGTTTGGTAGCAACCTTGGCAAGTGTGGTAGTAACGTTGACCAGTGCGAAAGTAACCTTGACCAGTATGGTCGTAACCTTGACCAGTGTGGTAGTAACCTTGACCAGTGCGGTAGTAACCTTGACCAGTGCGGTAGTAAACTTGATTATTGCTGTAATAACCTTGACCATTGTGGTAGTAACCTTGACCATTGCGGTAATAACTTTGACCAGTGTAGTAGTAGTCTTGACCAGTGTGGTAATAACCTTGACCAGTGTGGCTGTAACCTTGGCCATGTGGTAGCAACCTTGACCAGTGTGATAGTAACCTTGACCAGTGTGGTAATAACCTTGAGAATGTGGTAGTAACGTTGACCAGTGTTGTGATAAACTTGACCAGTGTGGTAGAAAACCTTGACCAGAGCGGTAGTAACCTTGATCAGTGCGGGAGTAACCTTGAACAGTGTATTAGTAGCCTTGACCAGTATGGTAGTAACCTTGACCAGTGTGGTAATAGCCTTGACAAGTGTGGTAATAACCTTGACCAGTGCAGTAATAACCTTGACCAGTGTTGTAGTAGCCTTGACCAGTGTGGTAGTAACCCTGATCAGTGTGGTAATAACCTTCACAAGTGATAGTCTCCTTGATCAGTGTGGTAGTAACCTTGACCAGTGAGGTAATAACATTGACCAATGTGGTAATAACCTTGACCACTGTGGTAGTAACCTTGACCAATGTGGTAGTAACCTTAACCAGTGCGGTAATAACCTTGATCAATGTGGTAGTAACCATGACCAGTGCTGTAGTAACCTTGCCCAGTGTGGTAGTAACCTTAGAAAGTGTGGTAGTAATCTTGAACAGTGTGGTAGTAACCTTGACCAGTGTGATTGATCTCTTGTGTGGTAGTAACCTTGACCAGTGTGGTAGTAAACTTGACCAGTGCGGTAATAACCTGACAAGTACGGTAGTAACCTTGTCCAGTGCTGTATTAACTTTAACCAGTGCTGTATTAACCTTGACCGGTGTGGTAGTAACCTTGACAAGTGTGGTATAACCTTGACAAGTGTGGTACTTACATTTACCAGTGCGGCAATAACTTTAACCAGTGCTGCAGTAACCTTGACCAGTGTGGTAGTAAGGTTGACCAGTGTGGTAGCAACCTTGACCAGCGCGCTAGTAACCTTGGCAAGTGTCGTAATAACCATGACCAGTGTGGTAGTAACCTTCATCAATGCGGTAGTAACCTTGATCATTGCGGTAGTAACCTTGACCAATTTGGCAGTAACCTTGACCAGTGCGGTAGTAACCTTCATCAGTGTGGTAGTAACCTTGACCAGTGTGGTAATAACCTTGACCAGTGCTGTGGTAACCTTGACCAGTGTAGTAGTAACCTTGATCAGTGTGGTAGTAGCCTTGTCCAGTGCTGTATTAACTTTAACCAGTGCTGTATTAACTTTGACCGGTGTGGTAGTAACCTTGACAAGCGTGGTAGTAACCTTGACCAGTGTGGTAGTTACCTTGACCAGTACAGTAATAACTTTAACCAGTGCGACAGTAATATTGGCCAATGTGGTAGTAACATTGACCAGTGTGGTCGCAACCTTGACCAGTGTGGTAGTAACCTTGACCAGTGTGGTAGTAACCTCCATATGTGCAGTAGTAACCTTGACCATTGTGGTAGTAACCTTGACCAGTGTGGTGATTACCTTAACCAGTGTGGTAGTATTCTTGACCAGTGTGGTAGTAACTTTGACCAGTGTGGTAATAACCTTGACCAGTGTGGTAATAACCTTGATCAGTGATACTAGCCCTGACCAATACCGTTGTATCCTTGACCAGTGCGGTAGTAACCTTGACCTCTGTGGTAATAACCTTGACCAGTGTGGTAGTACCATTGAACAGTGGCAGTAACCTTGATCAGTGTGGTAGTAACCTTGACCAGTGCGGTAATAACCTTGATAAATGTGGTAATAACCTTGACCAGTGTGGTAGTAAACTTGAGTAGTGTGGTAGTAACCTTAACCAGTGCTGCGGTAAACATGACGAGTGCTGTAGTAACTTTAACCAGTGCTGTAGTAAACCTGACCAGTGTGGTAGAAACCTTGAAAAGTGTGGTGGTAACCTTGACCAGTGTGAAAATAACTTTGACCTAAGCGGTAGTAAGTAACCTTGACCAGTGTGATAGTAACCTTGACCAGTGTGGTAATAACCTTGACTAGTGCGGTAATAACGTTAACCAGTGTGGTAGTAACCTTCACCAGTGTGGTAGTAACCAGGACAAGGGTGGTAGTAGCCTTAACCAGTGCGCCAATAACCTTCACCAGTGTGGTAGCAACCTTAACCAGTGTGGTAGCAACCTTGACCAGTAATGTAGTAACCTTGACCAGTGTGGTAACCTTGACCAGAGCGACAATAACCTTGACCAGTGCGGCAATAGCCTTGATCAGTGTGGTATGAACCTTGACCAGTGTGTTAGTAACCTTCACCAGTGTTGTAGTAACCTTGACCAGTGCGGTAGCAACCTTGACCAGTGTGGTAGTAACTTTGAACAATATGGAAGTAACTTTCACCAGTGTGGTAGTAAACTTGACCAGTGCGGTAATAAGATTGACCAGTGTGGTCGTAATCTTGACCAGTGAGATATTAACCTTCACCAGTGTGGTCATAACCTTGACCAGTGTAGTCATAACCTCGACCAGTGAGGTAATAACCTTGACCAGTGCTGCAGTAACCTTGATCAGTGTGGTAATAACCGTGACCAGTGCAGTAATAACCTTGACAAGTGCGGTAGTAATCTTGACCAGTGCGTTAGTAACCTTGAGCAGTGCGGTAATAACCTTGACCAGTGTGGTAGCAACCTTGATCAGTGTGGTAGTAACCTTGACAAGTGTGGTAATAACCTTGACCAGTGTGGAAGTAACCTTGACCAGTGTGGTAATAACCTTGACCAGTTTGGTAGCAATCTTCACCCATGGGAGTAGTAACCTTGCCCAATGTGGTAGTAACCTTCACCAGTGTGGTATCAACCTTGACCAGTGTGGTAGTAACCTTGACCGCAAATGTAGTAACCTTGACCATTGTGGTAGTAACCTTGACCACTTTGCTAGTAACCTTGACAAGTGTGGTAGCAACCTTGACCAGTGTGGTAATAACCTTGACCAGTGTGGTAGTAACCTTCATCAGTGTGGTAGTAACCTTGACTAGTGTGGTAGTAACCTTAACCAGTGCTGCAGTAACCTTGACTAGTGCTGTAGTAACTTTAACCAGTGCTGTAGTAACCTTTACCAGTGGGGTGATAACCTTAATCAGTGTGGTAGTAACCTTGACCAGTGTGGTAGTAACCTTGACCAGTGTGTTAATAACCTTAACATGTGTGGTAATAACCTTGGCCAGTTATACTAGTCTTGTCCAATATGGTTGTAACCTTGACTAGTGTGGTAGTAACCTTAACCAGAGTGGTAATAACCTTGACCAGAGTGGTGATAACCTAGACCAGTGTGGTAATAACCTTGACCAGTATAGTAGTAACCTTGACAAGTGCCGTAATAACTTTGACCAATGTTGTAGTAACCTTGATCATTGTGATACTAACCTTAACCAGTGCGGTAGTAACCTTGATCAGTGGTAGTAACCTTGACCAATGTGGTAGTAACCTCAACAAGTGCTGCAGTAACCTTGCCTAGAGCTGTAGTAACTTTAACCAGTGCTGTAGTAACCTTGACCAGTATGGTAATAACCTTGACAAGTGTGGTAGTAACCTTGATCAGAGTGGAAATAACCTTGACCAGTGCGGTAATAACCTTGACCAGTGAGTTAGTAACCATGACCACTGTGGTAGTAAGTTTGACCAGTGTGGTGCTAACCTTGACCAGTGCTACTAGCCTTAAACAATACGGTTATAATTTTGACCAGTGTGGCAATAAACTTGACCAGTGTGGTAATAACCTTCCCCAGTGTCGTAGTAACCTTGACCAGTGGAAGTAACCTTCATCAGTGTGGTAGTAACCTTGACCATTGTGGTCGTAACTTTGACCAGTGCGGTAATAACCTTGACCGGTGTGATAGTATCCTTGACCAGTGTTGTAATAACCTTGATCAGTGTGGTAGTAACCTTGACCAGAGTGGTAGTAACCTTGACCAGTGTAGTAATAACATTGACCAGTGTGGTAGTAACCTTGATCAGTGTACTAATAACCTTGACCAGTGCGACAGTAACCTTGACCAGACTGGTATTAACCTTAACAAATGCGGTAATAACCTTGACCAGTGTAGTCGTAACCTTGACCAGTGTGGTAGTAACCTTGACCAGTGTATTAATAACCTTGACCAGTGTGGTAGTAACCTTGATCAGTGTGGTAGTAACCTTGAACAGGTTGGTAGTAACCTTGACCAGGGTGGTAATATCCTTGACCAGTGTGGTAGTAACCTTATCATGTGCGGTAATAACCTTGACCAGTGTGGTAGTAACCTTGACCTGTGTGGTAGTAACCTTCACCAGTGTGGAAATAACCTTGACCAGTGTAGTAATAACCTTAACCAGTGCGGTAGTAACCTTGCCCAGTGTGGTAGCAACCCTGAACAGTGTAGTAATAACCTTGACCAGTACGGTAGTAACCTTGACCAGTGTGGTAGTAACCTTGACCAGTGTGGTAGTAACCATGAACAGTGCGGCAATTACCTTGACCAGTGCGGTAGTAACCTTGACCAGTGTGATAGTAACCTTGAACAGTGCGGTAGTAGCCTAGACCAGTGTGGTAGTAACCTTGACTAGTGTGGTAGTAACCTTGACCAGTGTGGTAATAACCTTGACCAGTGTGGTAGTAACCTTAACCAGTTTTGTAGTAACCTTGACCAGTGTGGTAGTAACCTTGACCAGTGTGGTAGTAACTTTGACCAGTGCGGTAATAACCTTGACCAGTGCGGTAGTAACCTTAACCAGTGTGGTAGTAACCTTGACCAGTGCGGTAATAACCTTGACCACTGTGGTAGTAACCTTGACCAGTGTGATGGTAACCATAACCAGTGCGGTAGTAACCTTGACCAGTGTGGTACTAACCTTGACAAACCAGTGTGGTAGTAACCTTCACCAGTGCGGTAATAACCTTGACCAGTGCGATAGTAACCTTGACCAGTGCGGTTGTAACCTTGAACAGTTTGGTAGCAACCTTGACCAGTGTGGTAGTAACCTTGACCAGTGCGATAGTAACCTTGACCAGTGTGGTAGTAACCTTGACCAGTGCGGTAGTAATCTTGACCAGTGTGGTAGTAACCTTGACCAGTGGGGTAGTAACCTTTAACAGTGTGCTTATATCCTTGACCAGTGCGGTAGTAACCTTTACCAGTTTGGTAGTAACCTTGACCAATGTGGAAGTAGCCTTGACCTGTGTGGTAGTAACCTCGACCAATGCGGTAATAAGCTTGATCAGTGTGGTAGTAACCTTGACCAGTGTGATAGTAACATTGAGCAGTGCCGTAGTAACCTTGAACAGTGTGGTAATAACCTTGACCAGTACGGTAATAACCTTGACCAGTGTGATAGCAACCTTAAACAGTGTGGTGATAATATTGACCAGTGCGGTAATAACCTTCACCAGTGCGTTAGTAACCTTGACCAGAGCGGTAATAACCTTGACCAGTGTGGTAGTAACCTTGACCAGTGTGGTAGTAACCTTTACCAGTCTTGTAATAACCTTGACCACTGCGGTAGTAACCTTGACCAGTGTGGTAGTAACTTTGACCAGTGTGTTAGTAACCTTGACCAGTTTTGTAATAACCTTGAACAGTGCGGTAGTAACATTGACCAGTGTGGTAGTAACCTTGAAAAGTGTGATAGTAACCTCGAACACTGTGGAAGTAACCTTGACCAGTGCGGTAATAACCTTGACCAGTGTGGTATTAACCTTGACCTGTGTGATGGTAACCTTGACCAGTGCGGTAGTAGCCTTGACCAGTATGGTAATAACCTTGAAGAACCATTGTGGTAGTAACCTTGACCAGTGCGGTAATAACCTTGACCAGTGCGATAGTAACCTTGACCAGTGCGGTTGTAGCCTTGAACAGTTTGGTAGTAACCTTGACCAGTGTGGTAGTAACCTCGACCAATGCTGTAGTAACCTTGACCAGTGTGGTAGTAACCTTGACCAGTGTGGTAGTAACATTGAGCAGTGCGGTAATAACATGACCAGTGTGGTAGTAACCTTGACCAGTGTGGTAGTAACCTTGACCAGTGCGGTAATACCCTTGACCAGTGTGTTAGTAACCTTTAACAGTGTGGTAGTAGCCTTGACCAGTGCGGTGGTAACCTTGACCAGTATGGTAGTAACCTTGAACAGTGTGGTAATAACCTTGACCAGTGCAGTAATAACCTTGACCAGTGTGTTAGTTACGTTGACCAGTGTGGTGATAACCTTGACCTGTGTGGCAATAACCTTGGCCAGTGCGGTAGTAATCTTGACCAGTGTGGTAGTAACCTTGACCAGTGCAGTAATAACCTTGACCAGTGCGGAAATAATCTTGACCAGTGTGATAGTAACCTTGACCAGTGTGGTGATAAACTTAACCAGTGTGGTAGTAACCTTGACCAGTGTGGTAGTAACATTGACCAGTGCGGTAATAACCATGACCAGTGTGGTAATAACCTTGACCAGTGTGGTAGTAACCTTGACCAGTGCGGTAATAACCTTGACCAGTGTGTTAGTAACCTTTACCAGTGTGGTAGTAACCTTGACCAGTGCGGTGGTAACCTTGACCAGTATGGTAGTAACATTGAACAGTGTGGTAATAACCTTGACCAGCGCTGTAATAACTTTGACCAGTGTGTTAGTTTCGTTGACCAGTGTGGTGATATCCTTGACCAGTGTGGCAATAACCTCAGCCAGTGCGGTAGTAACCTTGACCAGTGTGGTAGTAACCTTGACCAGTGCAATAATAACCTTGACCGGTGCGGAAATATTCTTGACCAGTGTGATAGTAACCTTGACCAGTGTGGTGATAACCTTAACCTGTGTGGTAGTAACCTTGACAAGTGTGGTTGTAACCTTAACCTTTGTGGTAGTAACCTTGACTAGTGTGGTAATAACCTTGACCAGGGTGATGATAAACTGGACCAGTGCGATAGTAACCTTGGCCAGTGGTAGTAACCTTGACCAGTGCGGTAATGACCATGACCAATGTGGTAATAACCTTGACCAATGTGGTAGTAACCTCGACCAGTGTGGTAGTAATCTTAATCAGTGCTGCAGTAACCTTGACGAGCTGTAATACCTTTAACCAGTGCTGTAGTAACCTTGACCAGTGTGGTAGTAACCTTGACCAGTGTGGTAGGATTTTTGACCAGTGTGATGGTAACTATTGAACAGTGTGGTAGTAACCTTGACCAGTGTGGTAATAACCTTGACCAGTGTGGTAGTAACCTTGACCAGTTTTGTAGTAACTTTGACCAGTGTAGA
>JAUUDZ010047485.1:0-21234 GCA_032361705.1 Panulirus versicolor | reverse complement strand
TTTTAGTTATTGCCAACATCGCTTACTTGAGGTTACACCGCGTGTGAAAAGCCACCTTCGGCAAGGCCGTATCAGTGAGAGTACAAAGCCGTCGAAGAATCTAGCGCTCAAAGGGAGTCTACATTTCTCTGCAGTTCGAAGAAACACACTCTAAGACTACTGAAACCTTTAGAAATTGTAATATAATTCTTTTGTCGAGAGAGTTGGGTGAGTGTCGCTCTTGGGGAGTGTGGGATGGGCATTCTTTTGAGGATGCACTGAGAGGCTTTTGTCCTGAGGGAGTGTGGAGGAGGGATAGGATACCATCGTAGATAAGTATAGGGATGGTCCTACTCGGGAGAGTGTAAGGGACGTGCTGTCCTGTGGGAGGGTGTGGTTGAAGTACTGGCACAGTGGGGAGAGCTGGGTGCTCTGGGGAGTGTCCGACGGTGCTCCCCTGCGGGGAACATTGAATACGTGAGCAGGAGGAGGAACAGCAAGAAGAACAGCAGAACAAACTGAGAATGACAACATCCTAATCTCGCGGAAGTGTAATGAAATCAGCCTTTTTTTCACATGTGATCTTTCTCTCGATATCGAAAGGCCAATGAATTGCTTGAAGAGCATTGCTAGCATCCTACTGAGCATTTACGGAAAAAGGGGAATAAAGTGCATTATTACCGTACAAGAAGTCATATGCAGCGGCTAGGGTGTCGAAGTGGCGTAAACATCCTTCTGATGGTGCTGTTCTTCATGGTATAGACACACTGTCCCCCCGGCAGGGTAATTACGACTCGCCATTTTGTACTCTTACGAAGTACCTTTTCTCTTGAATGTCAGATATGATTTAGCCAGGACCTCTAGGTATCATAGTAAAGTTCCAGCCACAGAACAGAGATCAGATAGCTGTCTACCTAGAAGTATATGGCAAGACCGTTAAGATTTCTGATACACATAGAAATAGATTGAGATTATAAACGAAAGGTGAGACGAGGAGTCTGCTGGATCTGAAAATGGTCTCAATTGCGAAAAATGATGGAGTGTATAAATATCATAAGTAGAGATTTCATGTATAAAGTAAAGCTAATGTTCATTCATGTATACAGTGCATATCTTTTATACATTCATACGTATCAAGGCCAACTCTGCAATCTGTGAAATCACAGATATATATCATGAAAGTCGTGTATCTAATGGGTATGTATATCTGATTGGTATGTGTATCTGATGGGTATGTATATCTAATGAGTATGTTTATCAGAATGTAAGGCATTTTTCCCGACTGGGGTCACAGAGTTTTCACATGCGTCGCCTAAAGGCCCGATCCCTGGCCTAGGGACTTGTGCTTCATTTGTAATATTTGATGTTTGTGTGGACAGCTAAAAGATACTGAGCCAACAGTGCGGGATCAGCAATATGTAAGCATCACAACTAAAGATTCACTTGATGTTTGAATTGCAAATATTGGCGTTACTGGTGATCGAAGTGGTATACGAATGAATTTAGTTCTTATTATATGCAGCGATGTTGTGAAGGTTCTAAATTTTCCGTTAACAAAGCAGTGTAGTCAGTGTTGATACAATTATCAACTTCTTTATACATTATTTCGGCAGAGCCTTCCCAGTATGAGAAACTCCAAAAGTATTTGGTTGGTAACATTTACCTTCACACAATTTATTTATCATTATTCAGTTTCATTAATGATCACAACAGTGTCACAATCAGTACCTTACAGCCCATAGACCATTGCTACATCGGGTTTGTTCCACTGATGTCTTCTCCGTTCCATGTGGTATACCTTGGGGTTTGAGCGTCTTGTCATGTCCATGTAGTATATATAACGTGGGATTGTCTGCGTACCAGAGAGTACACAGTGTGCCTTAGGCTGGCCTTCCTACCCAGCCTGTCCCACAGTACCCATCAGCCTCTTACTCCTACACAGTAGCTGTTGGAAGACTCCACCCGCATACTGGAATACCACGAGCGAGAAGTCACCTCCGACTAGGCTATATCATTGTCAGAGGACGTCAATGAGGACTTTCCCTCACCAGAAGAGCCCAACTTACCGTGTTCTTGCGTGAAGTGGATTCTCGAAGCGGCAGGAGTCCCATAAAACGGGTCTTAGGATTAGATGATTTTAATGGATAACCCGTAATTGATGACATGCACATTGTATCAAGTGAGGTCAGATCTGGGATATATGTACTTAAGATTGAAGTGACATATGTGAAGTGAATGATAACCAGTGCTGATCCGGGAGAAGAGAGGGGAAAACAGCTATGATTAACGGGAGTTTACCTTTCAATTCTGTCCTGACTCTACTCCCATCATCAAGTAAATGACTATTGGCTTCCAAAGATATAATAAATACAATAGTGTGACCAAGGCCAACATTATCTCCATGCTTGACTTGACACCTGGGCCGCAACTAAGTGACTTTATTACGATGCTTCGAAGAGCAGTTTGAAGACGACCCAGGTACCGGTTGACTAGGCGACCGCTTGATACACTTACACCAGCGGTCCGCGCCACGGTGAGCCACCCGTGCTGCAGATAACGGACCCAACAAGGCCTCGAGGACAACGACATGACAGGATAATGAAGGAGTGGGAGGTGTGCGAGTAAGGAGTAAAGAAAGGTTAAACGAAGAGGAGATACCAAAAGATTTCAATGGACGTGATACGAATCGAAACGGCTGACAGAGACCATAATTTTGTCTCGGGTGTGATGCACTTTTTCTTACCAATCGACTTTCAGTTGCCACTCTTAATCCTTTTCAAACTCCATTATACAGGAATGTGAAGAGCGACATGTTTCTTCAGCAGGAGTATCAAATAAACCTATACATACCTGAACGAAAACATTATAACCAAATTCCACTTTCGCTCCCCGTCGATGCCGCTAATCGAGTCCATTTCCTTTACCTTTACTCTTGAAGATCAAGAGCACCATTTTCATAACGTAACGGATCCTGAGCTTGTTTACGAGATGATCAGTGGGTGGTACACCTCGGTTGATGCGGTTAAATGATAGCTCTCAAGGTGAGCCATGGCATGTGTTTACACATTCAGGATCAGGCAGCGCGTCATTATCTTCTCTAAAGCCCAACAGGTTAAGATGAGGTACAGTGGGTACAACCCTGTCTGGTGGGTAGGGTTGTACCCACCCGGGAAGCCATTCATGGCCCCGCCCTTGAGCTACGGTAATTAATGTGGATACGCATTTTCCTTGCAGGTGCTGAACGTACATATACGAGGCTGACAGTGATCTTGTTATTCTGCCGCCGTTAGGACCCGTCCACTCCACCAAAAGACTTTCGTCGGGGTCATCTACCTGTGTCAGCACTGCCGTAGGTAATCCACCTCCGTCACTATCAAGAGCTACTGAGCTGAAGTGGTGAATCTGTGGCTGCCTCCCTGACCGGCCCCCCTCACCCAGCAGTGTCCGGAGTGCCACGTGTGGAGGGCCCTCACCTCCGCCCTCACCCACTGTTGTTCCTGTTGTAACCGTGGCAGAAGAAGCGCTCTTCATGATTACCATGGATATTCCGCCGCCTCCCGCCCCCCACCAAGTGGTACACACGCAGACCATCATGCAGCAGCCCAGCCCAGAGGACGCCAAGAAAAAACGTGAGTATTCAGACCCTTCCCAACTACCTCACTGTTAAGTCTCCCCGCACCGTTATCCACACTCTTAAAGTAGGATTTACTGGTAGGAAACGATTTGTTCTAAACATATCTTTTGAGTGTTGAGTAAGCACAAATTTTTTCGCACTGGAGAGGCATGTACTGTTTATATATTAACCTTAGCCCCGGTTAGTAGAGGGCCAAATATGAAATGGAATTGAACATTGCCTTGAATACAATATTTTCTACCTATGTTTCCTTATACATATATGTAATGCATATTGAAAACTCGTCAACATTTACATTGCTCTCCAAAATCCCCATAAACCTCTTCCTTTCCGTCGTAAGAACATAAAGCTCAAGACAGGGGGTTTTACATAGCCTGTGTTCCAGTTTTCCTCCCTGAGCGCTGGAGCTCGCGTCCCATTCGTCACTCCTCAGATCGCGGAAATTACACGTTATCAACTCTCAGCTGTTTGATAGTTTTGTCATTCAGGCCACAGTTGCGGAGACGGACGGTCTCAGCGTCACATCATGGAGGCGTCTTCTCATAATAACGGATCACCCTTTGCTATTGTTACGGTCCCGTCCAGCATCGCGGCACCCAAATGCCAGATGTGTGTACCTTCACGCTACACTTGTAACACATTCCTTAGTGATATCTTAAAGACTGTCTTTCGAAAAGGTAGCTATACTTTATCGTAGAGTCCTTATGGGGAAAATCGTGAATATTCCGGTAAATGGGAACCATGTTGTTCATCAAATTTGGTGCATCTTTGTCATTGTGGTATATATCATGAAAGCCTACGATGAACTGCTATGACAAAAGAGGTGTCTGGATAAGCCTATTTGGGTGGCGTAAAGTGTACATTGATCGCCTAAAATTTGTTGTAAGTCATTCGCGGTTTGGTTCCATAGTACGCGCCAAGCAGAGCATGTGTTATCCACTTGGGTGATTTTGGTGTCCTCCGGACAAAACAGGTGCATTTTCTAACCGGAGGCATAAGAAATCACCGTTTCAGCAGAAACTAATATACGTAGCCATGAAAGTGCCAATCATATAATAAAAGGTATATAAACTGGAATCCTGCAATCATGGAAGACTGTCAAAGATCGATATGACAACGCTGCATAACTTTTCATTTGTTAAAGCTTTCTCTCACCACTAAATCAAATATCTTTTCAGGTACCATGGTTATTCTATACCAATACGGCAGAATAAAAGCCATTACTTCATTATATTTCATCCTACAAAAAGAACATCTATATCTGACCACAGTTAAAGTGGTTTCTTGGTCTGATTATAAGATCATCAAGTAACCCTCATCACTTCCCCAAACTAGATATCATCATCTAAGCATTAACCTACCTGATGCTAGCGGAGGTTAGCGGTCTTAAGCAAAATCATGGTGAAACCAATTGGTTATTTGAAGACCATGTCCCCTGAACACGCACAAGGCTGGCTTACAACTCTGTTTATGCTTATATCTATTCGATGATTAAAGAAAAGAAATTTCTGATGAGCATTGAATTATATTTCTAAATGCAATCCATTCTACGTATCACGAACTAAGATTGTATTAGAACTGATAACGTCGTCACCTGTTTGACGGCCGGTTCGTTTGTTTTACGAGCTTCCATGTTATGTCTTCTTTATAGCATGAGTAAATTCTAAGTAACAGTTCCTGATTGACACACTGCCTCGATAAATTCCTATTTGCAAGACGTGGCAATTAATCTATAACCTAAAGGTTCGGCAGCCACTATAAGACAGGACATAGACGAAGTGACGATTGATTTAGGGCGGATACTGTTGCTGAAAAAGTTTATATAATGTTAATAAGAGACAAGAAATGCTGAAAATATACAGCCAAAAACTTACCCAGCGGTTCTTGGCTCTGTATGTGTTTAGGAGTCACCTGAGAGGCTAGATTTGTTGGATGACTGGAGCTTCGGCAGGCCATTGATAACCCACCAGTCAGATTTATGTGATGGTCGGCATGTTACAAGGAGGTGGTGGCTGGCTGATTTATACCCGGCTCCACCTTGTAGCAGCTGCACGTACACCCATGCCTATCCTATAGCATCATTGACCTGGCCTCCTTCTAGACATAACTACGCTCCACATTGTTAAAGTTTTCCAGAGTGGCAATTTCCATCATGATAAGGATTCTTATCTCTAATCACCCCGTGCTTGGAGACGCAGTCCTGCATTCTATATGTGCGTATGAAGGTACAGATGCAAAAGCCAAATAGGACATAAATGTATGTGCATGTTTCAGGGAGGAAGACAAACCTACACTGTAGAGTTAAAAGTATTTAGGAAGATCGCAAGACATTGTATTGAGACTGCTTTACAAGTGGCGTTTTTATTCTTGCCCAGAGGGAGTGAAATCAGTACATCCATGTTCCAGAAACCACTTGTACACTTGCTGACAAGAGGTATTCTATTACAATGAGCATGCAAATCATTCATTCTTGTCAAATCGAATTCATAACGATGTGAAAGACTAAGGGAAACTTATTGTCAATACTTCATGTTTGATTTACTAATTTAAGTTTTTAGACGTAGTTACTGAGCCGTACATCAACCCATGAGACTCTGAGTTGAAGGCTGGAAAAAAAAAGATAAAATCTGATGATAAAAAGCATTGCCTTCAGACTGAAAGACAATTCACTCTTTCATAAACCCACAGCACCAGTGGTTTTACGTGTCATGAACTCATACTACTACTTGCATCAGTGGTGCTTCGCTGTGTTTAAGTTCACATAACCTGAAGAAGAGTTCAACGGTACTGGAGCCCAAGGTTGCAATGTAAATAGAATGATGATGAATAAGAAGCGCCAAATGTGACTGGGCGTCCACACTAGTTTGACCACAGGACCAGCTTATGGTGATGATAGAGTATGGATGTCCTTCTTAACCTGTTAAACAGTCCTTACTTATCAAACCAAACATGGTTGACGGTGAAGATAACAACCATGTTTCACAGTACGTTAATGTCATCAGTAATCTTTCTCACAACCACTCCCTCTCATCCTTATTACTTATCCATATTACAAATTCACTGCATTACTAGGCCCAGTGATAGTATAGTTACAAACATAACAACTCAGATGGTTAAGTATATGATGCTCTGACCATCAGTACCTGAGATCTGGTTTAATTGATGCACAGTCGACACTCAACCCAGTACTAACTTGTTCACCATCAGACCTGCCAGAGAATATGTTAATAATACATCTACAAGCAGATCTTTCTACATCTAAAACAGTTATGATTATACTTCTCAGAAAAAGCCAACAGCCACTTGAACCGGGTATTGCATTGGTTAATCCAATCCTACATACGTTCTAGTAACGGTAACTGATCTAAATGACTTTAAAGCAGAGCAGAAATACTTCTTGGTTCAGACCGGGTTGTGGTAGGTGTGTGTATTACGCAGGTGGAGAAGGTTTTATTCCTGTAAAGTTTGAGGCAACTTCTTGGTGGATGAAAGAAGTCTTGATTGACGAAGAAAGAACCATCTTGTTTCTCCAGACACTTAAACGTTGCAGTTATTGTCAAAATAAACTTTGTACTCAACGCTGTCACACACACACACAAACACACACACAGGCGCGCGCGCGCGTAGTCGTTCTACACCCAACTCAGGTGTTTATCATACCCTCAGGGCTGGCCAATAAATGGGAACCTGGCTTAGGCTGGAGAGTGTGTGCGCATATATACATACGACCAAAGTCTTGATACGCATGTACATGGTTGAGAGACAGGCAACGCTAGTGTAAGACACACACACTCAAGACACACAATGAGATTAAACAAGAATCGTTCTCGAAGATACACTTGAAAGTTCCTATATAGTATAAGAGTGGTGGATGAATGGATCAAACTAAACGTGGATACGGTAAATGTCGACAGCATTCAGAAGACGAAAAGAGTGTACGATAATAGAGAATGTTCATGAGAAGAAACCCTAAGAGTGTCAGACACCATCATCGCACTGTATAGATAACTAATTACACACACACACACACACACACAATTATAATGATCTCAAAATCATTGAAACTCTCCCTGACTCTCATTTTTTCACCACTTATAATCCTTGATCACTAATGTGTTTCTACCGGTGCAACGTCCTCTGGTGATCTCTCGATTGTGACTCGTGTGTATTTTCCTCCGCTCATACGGAATTTGAGGAACATTCTGTCGTGGCCCTTGACATTTCCATAGCCTATGACATGGTGTAAATTAAGCCTTTGCTTTCTAAACCAAATTTTCTTTGGCTTTTTTGCTCTTATCTGTTGCCTAATTCATGGCTTCACTCCCAAAATCTACGTCATTCTGGTAATAACATAAATGGTGATGGCTGTTACTATATCCACCCCTGCAGACTCTGCTCTTGTATAGGTACTATAACTATCTTCCCTGTGAATATCTATTTCATATCTACAGGGGTCCCACTCGCCCCTGTATGGGGTCCTGTTCTTATATTTGGGATGGCTTTTCCTCTATATTTCTATTAGCGGGAATGAAATCAAAAACCTTCCATTCTTTGATTCTTCAGGCATCACCTCACCAGCTACCTCCTCTCTTCTCCGTGAAACTGCTGTTCTTTCCCTAGCCTACTGGTATTACTTTGGTCTTTGCTTTCGTATTTGAATTATATGCGTCTGCATCCAATTGCTTCTGTGTAAAGATCAGCCTCACTAGGATGGGCCATTATGATATTTCTTACTTCGAACAGCGAGGATGTGGAACTCCCTTCCATCTTTAGTCTTTCTGTCTTCCTACGAACTTATTCTTCTAAACACTAGGTCTAAAAACACCTATAAAGTCTGCTTAATCTCTTTCTTCTTTTTCTTACCCTATATTCCTCTCAGCCGAGAGAACCATGACAGAGGCATATTTTCCCCGTGTCACGTCCGTCACAATAAAATGAAAATAGCCAATTACGCAATATACGTTCTCAAGATCCTGAACTTCAGCTATTGATCCCTCATCAACATCACAGAACGAATGGTGACCACAACAAATCGACCGCCTGTCCCCACGAGCGCCATAATCCAACCCGATCGTTTGGGAGTCTTGAGAATCATGACTTAATTGTTGTTAATGACGTGTACACAGAGGCGCCGGAGGTGTCATTAGCGCAGGCCAGGCAACACCTTGACACGCCGACTTTTGCTCCTCGGGAGTCTGAGGAACTTCTCTCATTAATGATCATCCGTATTGGTTCATAGGCATTGTTCTTGTGTGCCAGAATATGATAACATTTTATAAGCATTGTTTGTTTGCCAAAATTTGAAAGAACTGAGATACTTTGGTACAGAGTGAACACGAGCTGACTTTGATGGTGAGATCAGCTCGCGGTAGCCAAAGATCAACCTCACACACGACTCCCACAGCCAACACACATATACATATGCCGAGGTTTTCAAAAACGCGACAGATTAAAGAAAATGACGGTGCGGGTAAATTACACCTGACCTTGCACCTCCGTCCCTCCACCTCCTGACACGAATGGTGGAAGGTACTCAAGATTCACTTGTATTCATCCAAAGCCAAAAATTATCAAGAATAGTGGTGAAGGCCGCCACGATGCGCTTATGATAATAAGACCAACGCTGGAGGGGGCTAAGACTAGCCACTATCATCGTTCCTGCACTCATGATAATAAGACCTGTGGTGGAGGGTACTAAGACTCTCCACTGCCATCGTCCCTCCAACTATGATAATAAGACCAGCGCTGGAGAGTGCTGAGACCAGCCACCACCATCACCACCCCTCCTCCTCCACCTGCCATAATGCGATCGATAGAAAAGTATCAAAACTTGTTACCCACACTGTCCCTTCAACGTCGAGAATGAAACCAATGTTAAGGTAGCAGCGCTCGCCTCTAACACCGTCCTTCCACCAGTGGTGGAGGGTGGCAAGACTCGTCACAATCCCTCCACCTCCCGTGTTGGTTAGACGGATCGAGGAAGGTCAGTAAACTCGCCATCGTACGTGATGAGACGGCAAGTGGTGGAGGATAGTAAGATCCAATCATAATCACCACCCCTACACTTTCTATGACGGTGTGATAAGTGGTGAAGGGAAGGATGATCATTCCATCATTCGACCACTTGCTGTGGTGGTAAGATGAATGACTCGTGGTGCTGGGTGCGAGGTAGTCATGAAGGGAAGTAAGACATACAATCAACCCTCTCCATGATAAGAAGAAATTATGCTGATGGACTTGTTACTATAATGTCACTTGCGCGTATTTCACTCAGCAATTATGGCACACCTTTTTTTCTCTTATCGTCATCCAGCATCACCCGATATAACGTATCGTCACCTCTCTCTCTCTCTCTCTCCTCTCTCTCTCTCTCTCTCTCTCTCTCTCTCTCTCTCTCTGGGAAAGGGAAAGGAGAAACGGCATGATTCGCACCGAGAGAAATCCAAGAACTCAGAAGCTGCCAAGTGTGACATGAAAAAAATTCAGTGTCACGTCTTACATCTGTTAGATGTAAGAAAAACTGTAACATCAGCTGTAATTAACTCCCTGAGTTTCTCTCATTACGTATACTGTATGGCTAAATACCGAGGCACGGCGGACACTTTATACAAATCACAGGAATGCTTGGATTAACGAAGATGGACCACTCTCAATGTTGCCGCTCCCTGTATCAACCAACCCTCCACAGGGATGTCATTATGATATGCTGAATCTTTATCTCCCTCGCAGTTACCTCGATTGTTTCATTGTATGGACTTCCCGTTATAGAGATGTGGTTAGATAGCACTTTTGATTTGAGTGTTTTGACCATTATGTACACAAATGGTGCTGTCAATAGAAAATCCACGATGATGATGGCCATGAGATTTAGCTACCACAGTCACTCTCTACCAGAGCTAAGTAGGAAGTTAATGAATTTACGTAAATCATGTGTAAATGAACTACGTCTCGAAAGACAGAGCTGTAGTCACCGAGTTAAGCCGTTCAACAGCTTTATATTAAACGGATAATTCATTTGTATCGTAGAATTTGCCACGAGTTTACCACGAGGCTTCTTTAAACATCCTTTCATCTAGATCGTGAAAATGTAGATGTGAGGAATCTGAAATCTCATCAAAAATTGTCCATCATCGTGTGAGAGACACGGGGTAGGTAGGTAGGTACTCACTCTCGTCAGTGCTTCCGCTGCTGACCTCTCCATCATCCCGGGCAATACCACCCTCACCCACAACCCCATGATCACTACCCACCCACATCTGCATCATATAACCCGCACCAACCACAACCAAACCTCCGTTACCATCATCCCTCCTCCAAATCATCCCATTCCATCCTCAGTCATACCTTCATTACTATACCATCATTACCCAGGCTTTACCCGCATCGACCTTGCCCACATTCTAATGACTGTCACTTACTGTCCAAGCCTCATTTATACTACCATCACCCACACCACATCATGATACTCCTCCACCCTAAACTACACTCCAGTGAGCATAATCTCTTCTTCGATCCCCGCTGAAGCTCATCTTAAGTCCATCCACTCTTCAGTTTACACTCACTTCACACCATTGATATATGCAATCACACACCACAGTCCTCCATCACGTATTACGCGCCGCTCACAAAAAAGTCATCCCTAGAATCTTTCCTCTCATGCACTGAAACACCTTTCAAGATCATACTTTATTCAAGCATTCATTTTTACACAGGAATGCGGACTATCATGCATATCATCATCACCTTGACGTTGACTCTCCCTTGGCGTCTGCCTAACGAACATGGTAAAACATTCCTGCTTCCCACCGCACCTGGTAATGATGTCACTCGGTTGAATTAGATAGAAAAGAAAGAATAGCATCATCAGACTGTTGCCTCACACGCCTGTCAGCCAAGACCAGGATTCTCATGATAATACGAACAATAGTGTTAATGAACTCGAAACTTTCCGTCCTACGTTTGTGGCCAGATGTTGGTATCCCGTGCATCCAGAGTCAGGTATCATTGGCTCTCATCTCACTATTCTGACTGAAGGAGTAGTACTATTGACTCGGCAACATCCAGACTATTAGTGTTATGACTCTAGAATTGTTCTCGTGCTAAGAACTAACAGAGGCGCAGCGCCATTTCAGGTGGTCTTTGAAGTAAAAGTTGATCAGTGAAAGACTCTTTACGAACCAAGACTTCGTGTATCTCTTGAGAGGAACTCCAGCTCAAGTGATTTGCTTCATCCTCTGGTGAAATAGGGAACAGCTGGAACGGCGTGTTGTTGGGTCGTGTGTGGAGGAGTGTAGTGGGAGTTGTGTTTGTGTTATGGGGAGGGTGTACCAGTGTATTATGGATCAGGATGTGGTAGTGTGTTAAAGGGGAGGGTGTGGCTCTGTCCTGTGGGAAAGGCTTGACATAATGTTGTAGGGGATGATGCGAAAGTCTTTCCTGAAGATTGTTGAAGTGTTGAGGGTAAAATAACTCGTTTATTTGCAGAAGAATCTACTTTCTGACTGGGTCTTACCGTGAATGCACTCTCTAATATCATCGTACATTGGAAGATCTCTTTCCTTTCTCTAATTATTCGACCATTTTCCTTTTAGATAATTTTCATGCTACATCCTTCACTCTGGCGGCAAGCTACCGTACAGTACTTACATTTTATAAACAGACCTTGAGATTATTGTCTGTATAGGTCTCGTTAATATCTGGCACATGTCGAGCCTTTGCCTCTATCTCCCCCAGTTATATTCACAGTTCGGATGTGATTTCTAGAAAATCTAACATTGGAACACACGTCTATAGTCAGACCGCAATACGTCATTCATCCATTGCATTAACCTTTCTTTGAATGGGATGTACACAGTATCCTTGAGAGGATTCCAGACAGAGTGTTCCCTGATAGATGATCGGATTCTCTCCCTCCTGGACGATTTTTGCTGCCACAGCTGACGTGATTATAAACGGTGAACTAACATCAGCCTAATGATGGTTCCAGCCAAAGCGCTCTCCGCTGGATACCAAGATACCACACACGGAATAATGACAAACGTTGCACTAATGCCGGATTAAGGACGCTTCGCCCACCCGAGTGTTCCCACCAAACAATAAGTTGCTAAAGCCGACGTGATGATAAACAGTGCGCTAATGCTCGTGGCCTCGCATGTGGTCCTCTGATAGTGGAGGATCTTAATACAAATCTAGGAGCTGTGACTCGGTGGTGGTCTGCCCCGGGTGAAGGCTGGCGTGTGTGGGGGCCCGAAGTTACGGGCGGCCAAAAGCCAGTGTAATGCAGGGTTACTGGCTGTTAAGTCCTTTACTATCACGACTTCTTATCAGCTCTACCACCACTCACTCATCTCGTTAAAGAGCAAACGAGTTTGGTATTGATTTTTTTTTTTATACATTTTCCGTAGGCGGATTCGAATCTGCGGTCTCAGAGTGCGTGAGAGGATAGACACAGAGAAGAAAAAGGCGTAATAAAAACATGACTGTGTTGGTTAGAATTACTAAACCCTTTGCTTGCAATTAGTATTAGTCTTATGACCATTTTGGCTCATGTCTTATCTAAAAGGTCAGTGACTACGTCATGGGAGCCAGAACTTAATACACACGCACACACACAGAGCCATGTCAGCACTAGATAGTATGCAGTCAATGGTTTTAACATTACGGGTGACTCAGATCATCACTTGCCTTGTTTAGGCGAGGGGGAATATAAGCTCTCGAATTAAAGAATCTTTACCATACGGTATTGTTCCTAAAACGATGTCATAATGTTTTAAACATGATAACTATATTCTTTTAGTCGTAAGTTCATAATTTCTCTTTGGCTGGATAATTTCCCCCGCTTCCCTGAGAGATCTCAGAGTAGCCCTGATCACTCACTGTTCATGCATTACGTTGCAACACAGTGCCTCCCTTACTTACCCTTACCTTCAAACTTTCTCAGTCATTCCTCATTTCTTCGCGTACTTGTCTCGGGTACAGCACAACCCCTGTTTCTGTTACTGGTGTTAATGGTAACGTCTGCTTTATGTGTTACTAACGTAATCACTACTGTTGCTACCGGTGTTGATGGTAACGTCTGCCGTACGTGTTACTAGCATAACCACGGATATTTTTACCGGTGTTTCTCGTAATCCCAAAATCACGCAATAATGCCTCTACTTCTACCACTGTCACTACTACTACTACTAGCAAGACCATGTATATGCAAGTGTTAGTTACGCAACGGCACAACCGTCCCAGATAATCCTGTCAGCTAAAGTTATGTATCACTAAAGCTACTGCTGTTACTGTGACTAATGATTCTAGTAACGTAAATTGAATTACTTGTGTTACTATTACATGTGCTATCGGTAACGCTAGTTGTCGTTTAACTGACAATAGTTGTAGACGATGGTGTTACTGCTGGTAATTGCATTCGTTGGTGTTACTCGTACGTGTTACTAACACAAATGAAGTTACTGTTACTGGTGTTGATAGCAACATCTGTTCTTAGTTACTGCTGCTGGTATTGCAGACAATGCCAACTGTGTCGCTGGTATTACTGCTCCTTCTGTTATAAGTTCTGTTGGCAATGCCGTCTGCATTATTTATTGATGATGAGGCTCCTTCTATCACTGGGATTACTAGTAACAGCTGTTGTATTCGTTGCTGACACGACCAGTGCTTTTAACACTATTCCTACTGGTAACTCCAGATGTTAGCGTCACTAGAAATGCTAAAAATGTTAACGTGGGTTTGGGTAACCCCAATGGCACATGTTGCTGACGATCAGTACCGCTGCTGCTACTGCTGGTGCTACTTCTGTCACCATTTCTGGGACTCACTGACTTGCCTACCGTTACTGTTACCGGTGCTTCTGGTAACTATATTGGTGGGTGCTGATAACACTTCTATTCATACTGTTACTGCCGCTGCTGGTAACTAAAGCTATGGGTGTTACCGGCAGTGCTGATGCTACTTTTTTTTACTGTTACTGTTGCATCGTTAGCTGTGTGTATTGTTTGCACAACAGGTCCTAGTTCTAATGGTGCTCTTGGTAATATCAGTTGTAGCTGTTACTAGTGCAGTTGCTGCTACTGTTACTGATGTTACGGGTTACACCCACTCCCATAACTACTGCCACAGATGCAGCTAGTAACGCCAGTAACAGTGGCAGCTGTTGCCGCTGTTACGGGTACTGCTAGTGACATCAGGTGCAAGCGTTACGGACACTACTGTTACCATGCCAAGTGGGGAGTAATGGCTGTGACTATAGGGTTCCGTTTGCCAGGAAGGTGGCGTGTAGGCGGTGTTACGATTGTTACTGACAACGAGGAGTTGTAGGTCTTATTGTAGGATAAGCTGCTAATGCTACCAATAGTTTATGTTATGAATGCCAGTGTTATTGCTGCCATGGCAGCTACTGATAGCACTGTAAGTCCCACTACCTCACTTCTCCATAATACACACTCCCTCACTTCTCAACGTCAGCCTGTGTTCCTTGTGGCTACAGAGGACCTGGTGAAAATTGTACCTCAAATATGATTCACCTCGACGTGCGTGCGAGAGCCTGACGCACGGACGGGTGACGTGTCTCGTGCAGGACTTAAGTCACTGGCGTACACGGAGGACTTGAGTCACTGACGTACACGGAGGACTGAAGTCACTGACGTACACGGAGGACTTGAGTCACTGGCGTACACGGAGGACTTGAGTCACTAACGTAGCTAAGGGGAAGAAGTCTTCAAGAAAGTCATACAACGAATTCAGATAGTAAAGAATCAGGAAGTTTAAAGAACTGGGAAAGTGCTAACTTAGCAATAGTTGCAATAGAAAGTTCTTTTCCATTACAAAATGTATGAGTTCTAACATTTAGCAAAACCGACTTACCACAGCAAAATTGGCAAACATATCAGATCAAAATGTCTGTCCATTATAGATTCAATTTCGATTCAAGAGTCGCCCTAAACTTTTCTACACAGTGACACAGCTGGCCTAGAGAATTAATGGACGCTCTTCTCTCTAGGATACTTGACGCTGAGATAAACTTATGACCTTTTTCTACCATGCCATTACGACGTTGACATCGATAGCACCAAACATCTGACCTTCTGCACAATTAACACGAGGATCCAAAGTCCGATAATGCAGTACAGAGTTCATCAGATCATCGTATTCATGGGCTGGTACCGTGAATGGGTCGGACTGGGTTGATTTGAGGGATGTTCGAACGTCATAGGATATGGAGAGGAAGGAATCACACGGTTCGTACAATGGGTTCGAATCTTTTGCTATCATTCTTTTCTCTTCTTTCGCCTCTACAGAGGAAAGCCGTGTTCTACTGATGAGTGATAATCTCTGACATTTCCTTACGGTGGTTTAGCGTTGGGAAACCTCTTCTCCGTCCGTGTCAGTGCCCAACAGTGAGTCTGTTGCTGATAATAATCTTTGGAGAGAGAAAACGAATCCCGAAAGATAAAGATCTGACGCGTCACCGATGATGAGTCGTATTTTCCTCCAAGTAATTGTACATTTTCGTCTCTATGTTTCTGCATCATTTTCTATAACGTTTATTTTCTCATTTTTTCAGCGAATAAGAAATAGGTCGACCACTTTCAAGGCAGAGAATACACGCACACACACACAGACACTGACACACACACACACACACACACACACACACACACACGGGTGTCTAAGATGCAGCGTTCAGCGTCGCTGACTGTGATTCACGCACCGGGCAGCCCGGGTTCGAATCCTAAGCATAACAGTCGGCTCACAGCCAATCTCAGCAGCGTATCCATTCTGGCTTTCAGAATCTCCCACTACGAAGACGTATTTTCTTCCAGGAAAATCACTCTCGCTCGGCTCCCAAAAGATTCACCTTTCTCTTCACAGTGTGTGCTACCAGACAGATAAGCACTGTCACCCTCATCTCATAAACTACTCCCATTCATACCCACAGAGGACTAGATCTCGCATCCTTATATTTCTTGAATGATTACCTTAACTTTTCCTTTACTCTTTTTTGCTACCAGATGAGCAAGCACTAAGAGTCACCCTCCTCTCATAAACAACTTCCATTCCTACCCACAGTGGACTAGAACTCGCTTCCTTACGTTCTTTGACTGATTTCCATAACTCTTTATTCATCTAACATTGCCATTCACCATTTTCCTCTCAACCTCACACTAACCCTGGACTTTAAACCTCAAATATTCCAAAGCATTCTTCCCTCCTCCTCTTGAACTTTGAACAGTAACTGATATACTATCTGTAGAAGAGAGAGAGATGCAATAGCATTACGTAAGGTGGACGGGAAAGGATGGTTGAGGAGAGGTGGCTGCAAGAGATGCAATAAGGTTGGAGTCAAAGGATATAAGCAATGCTGAGAGGTGACTCCAGAGGATGATATATATCAGGCGATATCCTCAGGGTAATCTCAGAAGGTATAGAGACCTGATATTTGGAGGTTGTTCCAGATGGTAGTGCCAGAGTGTGATGGTACAAAGTAATATGAGGAAATTACTCGAGAGGGTGACGCCAGATGCTGGCATCAGAAGGTGGTGAGAAGAGTTAACGTGATACCAGAAGGACATAATAAGAGATAACTCTAAAAGGTAGTGCCAGAAGTGATACCAGAAGGAAGCAATATGAAATAAGTCCAGATGATGACACGGGGTCATGCCAAAAAATGATGTGACTAGGATATTTCCAGATGGTGATATCAGATGACAGGAAAATTGTACTAAGAGACGATTACAGAAAGTGGTGCCAGACTCTTCCAGTATGTCACACTGTGAGTGGAGAGTCACCGTCGGCGAGCCTATATCATCGTCACTGGAAAAATATGATTACGGTCTCATCGAGGAATTTCTCATTCCAGAGAGGTCCATCATTTCCCTGCTACTTTTCGTAACGCGGCCTTGAAGCTGCGACAGCCCCGTTGAAGGGGTCTAGGGCTGTATAATCATCTAATCAAAACACTCCAGGAAAGTGAACGTTGATGAGAAGCAAGAAACTGATATGTGGAGGCAATTTCAATTGCTGATGTGGAAACATGAAAAGATGAAACCAGGAGATACCTTGAGAAGTTGACCCAGAAAAGGACTTGGAAAAGCGATATTTTGGGATAGCGTTACAAAGTTATGCCGGATGGTATAAAAAAAAAAATAAAATGTGATATCAGGAAGGAAAATTTGCGACTGTCCATCACTGAGATGACGCTGGTGTCGTCAACGGCTGTCACTACTGGCCTGCTCCCCGTGTCACCCTCTCATCTGCTAGAACTCCGCCTGTGTCAGCTAGGCTGCCCCCGCCTCTGTCATTTCAGAAGCCCATTAAGCTAACACTGTGGGAGGATATGATAGATCTCCCGTATCTATGGACGTCTTATGAGAAAAATCTTGTATAAACATCTGCGGAACAATCACCGAACACAGGAGAACTGGTTGTTGTCTTGGACAAACTCATAAATAACCAAATAATATTATTAAGAAGTTCTTTCGTATCTTAGATATTCAAAGGACTGAAGGATTTTTATTTACGCTGACTCGAAAATATAAAGATCTAAAAGTCAACGTCGTGAAGGCAATGGACATTCGAACAGACTCCACGTACGTACCTTTCAACCCACGGGCGGCGGCGCGGGCTGCTGCGTACCGTTGTTTCACGCGCGGCCCACGAGCCATTCTCCCTCACGTACAGCCATTTCACACACCACCGCAAGGTTCGTGAGCGACTCTCACCGATAATATCGTGTCGGGCGAATACCAACAACAGCTCACTTCATGAAATTTAATCTCTGGCTGTTCGTAGTAAGATTTCTTGATATGGTGGTGTACAGAATCTTCTTTGTCGTTCGATATGAATACATACAATATTCTCATGGATCTTCGTACTTGAAATATATCAAAGCAGTACAGTGTTATCGTCCACACCCATAGGGTGTAAATTGCTCTTTCTCATCCTCACGTTTTACCGAACTTCCCCCGAAATTTGACCCGCTATTGATAGTCTCTCGCCTGCGACCCGCAGGAAAATCACTTAGCGTGAAGCTGACGAGTGGACCACCCGCGACCGACACAATGATAAGTCTTTTTAAGGCTCCTCACGTGCTGCAGGCTCCTCTCCTTCGTGGCCATGATCCCACCGCTTGGCCACTTGAATTCTCGTTTTACCGCTCGAGAATTGTCAGAGATTGTATTCGTCTCGTAAGACGCCTTTCGTGGCGATAATAGGTGATGCCAGGGAGGTGAAACACACAGAAAACGGAACATACAGCTACTAGTACTTCGATATCTAGGAAGTAAATATAAATGAGTGTAATATCCGTCTCTGTAAATGTGGCTCTTTCGGTGAGACTTTATAATAATAATTTTGTGCGAGTCTGAGAATAATTTTCTTCTTTTTCCAGGACTTTCTTATACACTTTGAACTGCATATGTCAACTAGCTATACTATGATAGTCAATCATTCAAGTCGGTGACGACCTCAGACTTTATATATAAGATCATGAAGTCTTGGATGAAATACACTCCGCCTTTTTCGCACCATCATCTCCGGGGGTCATGTACCAGGTCACTGCAACGCACAATCGGATCTTCCAGAGTCACTGGACGTGTTTTCCATTCTTGGCCGCTAATACGTCACCGAATTATCAAAGTCTATCTGTAACACGCCCCGTCCTCTGTCTGGGTACGATCAAAAAAAAAGGTAGAATTCTTTTATTTGAATCTTCACCAGACCTTTTTAGGAAGTAAGATCAGTGTTCACGGTAGGATCGCCCGTGTGTTGTTGAGCTGGTATCAATGTGAACTTGCAGGCATGTCGTGGTCGTGTGCAGGTTTTGGTTTTTGTCGTCTGCAATAAAAGCGGGCAGAGGGAAGTGCTCTGTATACACCTGAGCGCTGGTCCTTACACACCTGGTTGCCTAAGGTGAATATACCTTGCAATGAAGCTCCCACTGACCGGTTCCGCAGGATCAGATGGAGTTGATATGTGAAATTATACTTTATTAAATGATAGTATCTTCCTGATTATAAACCTGATGCTACACACCAGAACAGGTAACCAGGGACGTGAAATCTAACACCTTTTGGCATTGCTGTCTTATCGCACAACCAGAAGATCGATATGTCATGGCTGATTAGCTCGTACGGCCCTGGGAGAGATCACTTGAGGCTGCTCCTTTGTAATGCGGTGGTGTGAACGTGCTTGAATCTCAGAGAAATGCATTTATCCGAGCATCATTAATATACCACGAGTGTTCACGGGAGTGGCTTGTCTTATGGCCCATGTGTGGGGTCCAGGATGGACGTAGACTGACTGATGCGCCGAAGTCGGAAGCGTTTAATGCAAGGCATTTTTTGTATATTCGATAACTGATCACGAGCGCATACGTGGTGACCACCCAAAAAGAGACGAAAAGTGAGAATATGATTCAGTGGGAGTGGCCTGCATGCTGGTAACGATCTCTTCTTTTCCTGCTGATTCTTATTGGGTGGAACACTTCGATTGGTCACATGTATCATGGCAGTGGTCCTCTGTGTTTGTAGCACCTCCCAAATCCTCCCCCACGAAAAAGAAATAATGGTATCTTGTTCATGTGTGACGACTCCATTCATGAGCAGAATCACAATATCGTAATTGTATCAAAATCCCTTTTGTAACGAGCTGAGGAACTTTCAAGTAAAGAAACTCATTGTATGAATATGTAATGAAATAAAAAACGAAGAGCGAGTATTCTCAAATTCTTCGTAAGGCATAAAGCTTTTTAAAATATGACCCGCAATGCCGTAGGAAATGACCAGAAAAAAACGAAATGAATAAAAGCGAGGAAATTAGATTCACTTATTCATGCACAATAGGATTTTCTCATCAAACACTACGGATTAACAAAAAAAATCTAGACTTTATGATTGTAAATAGCTTCTGACATCATAGCAGTACCGTCTGATATATTGATGAAATGGCAGCCAGCCATTAACTTACCCATGTCGATATTAGTTTTGTGCTACAAGACTCATGATGTGAAATACGTCTGAGGGTGATGTTAGCCAGGCAACACTTATGATTGGTAGGTGGTGCATGAAACTATGATCTTTTGATCTCATTACTGTCTTACTGTTTGTTACTCAAGTCCTTTCAAATAGTGTTGGCAGCTACAGTCTTGCCAGAATTACTTATTGATGTATTGATGTCATCACCTGTTGTATATCGTCACCTGTGTGGTATGAGGTGATGATGTTTCTCACCAGTGTCTTTCTCTTCCTGTCAGATTACTCCAGTGGTCAGCAGGAACAAGGTATGGAAAACCATATTTTTTTTTTTTTTTTATTTGATGATAATTAAAAGTAGTCTAATATTTGGGGGATAATGTTTAGAAACTAACACAGTACGTTAGATTATGAGAGATTGATAAAAAGATTGACAAAAAAGGAGTGAGGGAGAGAGAGAGAGAGAATGATGGAAAGATTGAAAGGAAAAAAGACAGGTGGAAAGGAGAGAGAGAGAGAGAGAGAGAGAGAGAGAGAGAGAGAGAGAGAGAGAGAGAGAGAGAGAGAGTATTGACATGAAGTGACATATAATTCAATATTGAAGAAACTGACTGACACAATACGTGGGTCAGAAAAGTGGTTCAT
>JAUUDZ010047463.1:264-10571 GCA_032361705.1 Panulirus versicolor | reverse complement strand
GGGTGTGTATGTGTGTGTGTGTGTGTGTGTGTGTGTGTGTGTGTGTGTGTGTGTGTCTGCAAAAATGTTTACCTATGATCTCATGTGTAATTGTAGTTCAGAAGTCAGTGGTATCGAGAATTTCATAATAACAGCAATGAAGAATAAGATCGAGTTGGGTGTAGTGATAACAGTCCCTACGACAGAAACAAGGGCATTGTGAAGATGAGGCTGTGGTAAAGTTGCTGGTCTTGAAAGTATCTTAGCGAAGATAACGGCATAGTGAAGATGAGGGTGTAATGAGTGCTCCGCAGTCAACCCAAGGTTCATTCTTCCGTTAGGGCTGGTCGGTATATACAGAGAAAGTGAGTAAAACATATGACCTTCATTAGGGCATTCAATTGCCCGTGCTGTCTTAGGTAGCACAGAAGAAGGAGTACTCGCACATTGTTCACAGGATGATCCAAGTTATTGGCCGGCCTTGATCCCAGCTTAGTGAAGATTGGATGCAGTAAAAAGAAGAATACAGTGAATATGATAGGAGAGTTAATATCAATGTGCAGTGAAGACGATGAAATAGCAATGACGAGGGTGTAATGAAGATGAGGGTATGGTATAGATGAAAGTAAGTGAAGATGAAGGTGTAGCTAAGATGTAAGTCAGTAAAGATGGCGGTGTCGTGAAAATGTGGTTTAGTAAAATTAAGGCTGTAGTGAAGATGGTACTTTTAGTACTGATATCCCAAACAGTCTAAGTTAGGTTCAATGTCGGGCGCAAAAGCTAGCAATGATATAAAACCAAACGAGAAAACAACTGAGATTCAAACACTTACAGAGGTCCTTGGCATCTGTGATCATCCATCGAGCATCAATGATTGCTAATTAAAATTCAAACAAGTATAACAATCCTCATATGTTACTGCTGTTTATATTTGCTTCCCGTTTTTCATCCTTAAAATTGATTGTGGATATTTACTGGTAACTGCTGGCATCATCCAGTCTCCTAAGGTGCACCTAATGTACATTAGCGAGTGCGTTTAGTAGGTTACTAATTGTACCATTATCCCTCATAGGTTTGCTAATGGTTTCGCGAGGGTGTGGAGCTGGCCCAGCATTACTGCCGTGGGTTATACCAGGGAACCCCGCAGCTGGTGTGCGCGTTGCGGGCGGGTGACGGGGTTGCAGTGAGGCTCGTAAAGAATTGTTTATCAATATGACCAATATGGACGTACCTCCTGAGTTAATACCGATGACAAAATACGATATCAAACTATCCACCACCTGCAGACGTGGGGAACAAGACGTGCCAGTCACCGGTACAGTCAAACGATTCTTCATACCAGGGTCGAGTTGTATTTGATCCATACTTACTAAATTGAAGAAAAAGAACAAGAGGTAGTAGTAAAATCCTATGATTAATAAATCTAGAATGATTATCATGAAATCAAGGTATCTCCTTCCATGTTCATCCTCGTCTGGGTAAAAAAGAACAATAGTGAAACTTTATGGAGTGATATGCTTGCATATTACAGAAACAGAAAGTACATAAAGAACTATATCATTACGTCTGTGTTGGCCCGGTCTAATGCTAAAAGGGTGCAAGGAACTGAGTATGAATGACACGTCTGATAGGAAGACGTTGAAATGACCTTTCTTTTTTTCTCTTCATCTTGTTCTCTCAGTGGCCTCCCGTATACAAACACAGCGTTAGTAGTGAATAACAGACGTATGTAGAAGGATTATACCATTCCCAGTAACATTACGTGTGAGGGAGGTTGACTGGCAAATTTGGGGACGACACTGGAAGTGTTTTTCTTTAGCAATATTCTGGCTTTTTCTCTCGTCTTTTAGCTAAATCCTCCATCATCCCACGACTACATCAAAAGAGATTAGACAGTTGTTGGGAATATCTTCCTAAAGTGCAAGGTCAGTGGGGACACATGGAAAGCAGACCTACCTTCTACTTATGTAGCTTTAGTAAATTTACCCTTTAAGTCACCTATTGCTTCACCTTTCCCATAAAGTACCTTACGAATTGATTCACATCATGTGTTCCTCCTAATAACTCGTCATCAAAAAATCCATGTAAATTCGGAAGGGTCACGTATGTATGCAGGAGTTCCGTATACGTCCCAGCCCTCCATGTATCATGGTGGTGGTAGGGGTATTGAGGATCATGATCCCGCGGCTTCCCGGCGAGGGAAGAGAAACATGTAGGCTTACTAGTAGTACGAAACGTCAACTGAATTTTTGAAGAACGGGCAAGAAAGTGATTGAAGGGTGAGGATGGAAGCAACCCTCAAAGATTAGTCAGTTGACGGTGCGATCAAATCAAGGGTGAGATGTGTACTGGTGTATATGGCAATACACCTTCCACACCACAGAGCTTGTAGTTATCATTCCTGATATAGTCGTGTATGGTAATACTCTCCCATGCCAGAGAATCTATAGTTATAATGTCTGGTGGAGTAAGTAATGACAGGATAAGAGAGAAGAGAGATGCGTGGTAATAAAAAAAGTGTGATTGAGAGAGAACTGAAGAGGATGTGTTAAAACGGCTTAGAAATATGGGGATAATGAATGAGGAAAGGTTGACAAAGAGGATATATGTGTCGGAAGTGGACGGAACAAGGAGAACCGGGAGACCAAATTGGACGTGGAAAGATGGAGTGAAAAAATCTTGAGCGATCGGGGCCTGAACATGCACGAGGGTGAAAAGCGTACACTTTATCATCGAACACATTCAATAGTTCTTATAAATATTCACTCCATCTCCTCCTTATTCCATCACTATCTGTCATCACTTCTCCCCTTGCCTCCTTCACAGATGTTCCCATTTGTTCTCGTCTTTCGCACATTATCTATCTCCTTCCACAACATCTTTTTCTCCCTAAAGTTTAGTGCTATTTTTTCATCCCAACTCTCATTTGCCCTCTTTTTCGATCCCTGCACCTTCTTCTTGACCCCTAGCCGCTTTCTGTTATACATCTCCTAGCATTTGTACTCCTTCCTTGTAAGTGTCGTCCAAACGCCTATCTTTTCTTTTTCACTAGCATCTTTACTTTTCAATTCTTCATCTCACCACTCACTACGCTTCCTAATCTGCCCACCTCCCATCTTTCTCATGCCACATGCATCTCTTGCACATACTATCTCTGCTTCTCTAAATATATCCCATTCCTCAGCCACTCCTTCCACTTTATTTGCTCTCACCTTTTGCTATTGCACACTCAATCTTTCATTTCTTCCTATAAGTCTCCTTTCCAAGCTCACTTACTCCTACCACTCTCTTCTTCCCGACACTGTCTCCTCTTTTTTGAATACCTCTGCAAATCTTCACCTTCCCCTCCAGAAGATAGTGATCAGATATCCCATCAGCTGCCCCTCTTAGCACATTTACATTCAAAGGTCACTCTTTTACCCGCCTATAATTTGATACGCAATCTAATAATGCCCTTTGACCATCTCTTCTACTCACATATGTGTACTTGAACCATGTATTCCCAATCACCAGTCTCTTTCAGCACACAATCCACCAGCTCTTCTCCATTTCCATTCACAACACTGAACACCCAATGTACACCAGTTATACCCTCAACTGCCACATTACCCACCTTCGCATTCAAATCACCCATCACTATACCTGGTCTCGTGCACCAAAACTGCTGACACACTACGTAGTTGTTCCCAAAACTCTTGCCTCTCATGATCTTTCTTCTCATGACAAGGTGCATAAGCACCAATAATCACCCATCTCTCTCCATCCACTTTCAGTTTTACTTACACCACTCCAGAATTTACTTCCTTAAACTCGATCACACACTCCCACAACTCCTGCTTCAAGGATGATGCTACTCCTTCCTTAGCTCTTGTCCTCTCACCAACCCCTGACTTTAATCCCAAGACGTTTCCCCCTAACCCATAAGCTTCGTTTTACTCAGAGAGAGAACATCCAGGTTTCTTTCCTCAAAGATACTACCTATCTCTCGTTTCCTCTCATCTTGGTTACATCCACACGCATTCAGAAACCCCAATCTGAGCCTTTAAGGAGGATGAGCACTCTTCGCTTGACAACTTCTTCTGTTTCCTATCTTAGAAATTGAAATAAAAGAAGAGGAGGGTTTCCAGCACCCCGCTCCTGCCCTTCATATTTGCCTCCTACGACACGCAAGGTGGCATTAAGAACAGAGGACTGAGCCTTAGAGTGAAACCCTTACTTGGTCCCCTTCTCTGTTCCTTATTTTAGAAAAGTTAAAACTGAAAGCGAGGATTTCCAGCCCCCCACTACTTTCTACTTTAGTCCCTGGGGATGGGGGGGGGGGGGTAAAGAACACCTTCCACGTATTCCCTGCGTTTCCTAGAAGGCGACTAAGAGGGGCAGGAGCAGGGAGCGAAGCAATTGCGTAATAATGAGAAGATCGTTGTCAGATGTGCAGACAAGTCAAATACGTCATCCTTGACCGAAATAATTACTTAGAGAAATGTGACTATACAGCAAGATTCTACAAAATTTCAATAGATTTCAAGAAACCCCACAAATAGACACAAGAAGCGTCTTAATTCATTCATTATGGCTACGAATACTGTGAAGGATGACATCAAATTCGATTTTCTAAAGGGTGACTTTGAATCAGGATACTTCTACGGAAACGTCAAAACGCACAAGCCGGGAAATCCTCTAAGGCCGATCATCTCCCTAATCCTTTCACCTACCTATAGGTTAGCAAAGAAGCTAATCCACTTAATTTCACTCTACATCCCTACAATTTATTCCCTACAATCGACTAAAGAGTTTATTGACTTCCTAAGCAATAAAGAACCACATGGCATCACAGTTTCTCTTCACAAATGTACCTGTAGAGAGGGCAACAGACATCATCCTGAATTATGTATACCAACACTGTCTTACCTGCCCTGAAGATGACCAGAAATATATCAGAAAAAATGTTACGTGCCTGCACCATGAAAACACCTTTTACATGTCCCTAAGGCAAGCTTTATAGGAAGGTGGATGTAATAGCAAAGGGGTCCTCCTAGGGTTCTCTTTGCGCTGGCATTTATGTCCTATGTCGAAACGACAGGACTGTGACCTGAGAGTATGATACCCCTGATTAATTGTACATTTATAGACGACATTTTCATCAGCGTAGATAAGTTAAACTCACTGAAAGACCTCCGTAACCGACTATAATAAACTTCAGGCTCAAGATTTGCAGTAGACCTGAATAAAAATGGCAAGATTCATATCTTGGATGTAATAGTGAATGCCAAAACAGGATCTTTCATCACTGACGTTTACAGAAAGCCCACCAACCAAGGTAAATGTATGAATGGAATAAGTGAATGCACCCAAAATTACAAGTGTTATTCGTGCATACGTGAGGAGATCGATCACGGTATGCTCAGTCTGGCGACTTCTACACCAAGAACTTCGACGTATCCGGCAAATGTTAATCAACAATGGATATTCAAATACTAAATTTGATACCATTGTGAACAACATGCTGGAGCAACATCTCGCGGTAAGCAGACAACCTCAACGTGACAGTATTAAAGTTTACAACAGGAACACAATTGCGAAAAGATATCGAAAGTACGAGAAGGTCGTGTGCGACATTGTGGCCAAAAACTGCAGAGCGATTGATGAAGACAAGGACATGAGTCTGAGAAAATACTACAACAATCCGTAAACATATTCACTCGTAATGAACAACGCTATGGTAGGTTGCTTTGGACGTCTGAATCGTACCTATGTGGTATATGAGTACCGGTGCAATGTAGGGGATTGTCGGTCTCACCACATACACTACATTGGACTTACAACCAGCACCCTGAGCCGCCGCCTTTCCCTCCACTTACAAGAAGCTGGAATCAAACATAATGAACAAAGGCTTGGAACGAGACTAACGAGGAAGATGATAGTGAAAAACTCCAAAATCATTGCTAGTTGCAGTAATCGGAGGAGACTACAGACATTAGAAACCATTCACATTAGAGAGAAAGCACCTGTCATCAACATCCAGACAAATATGACCACCATCATGCAGCTCCCGGATGGCCCGCCGATATGACGTAGACCTTTTGCCGTTTTAGCGCAGATGGGACACGTCATTGACCTGCCAAAGCTACCGAGTCCGCTATCTCTGTACAGAAGGGTTACGAAGGTAAGAGAAAATCAGACGAGCCCAACTTGACCTCAACTCCACATCGGAACAATGACTTTCTTCCTTGGCCTTATCCAAATTTGTGATGCAGTTGTTTTCTCTTTTTGTAGAATCCTGATGATGCCTCTGTGAAGGCGAAAGCTGGATTGGAATAAAATGCATATTTTTTTTTTTGAGACAACTGGTGCTTGAGCAGCCACCTAATGGTAGAATGATACTGAAAAACTTAAGAGAACATAGGAAAGAAGATGAATAATTCTAAATATGCTGTCATATTCAATTCTATGTGCATTAGAGAAAACATGCCACAGCTTACACTAATATATATATATATATATATATATATATATATATATACATGGATAATCAAATCACAAAAGTGCTCGGGTCTACCGTGGTTTTCCTCAGCCGCTTCGCATGCCCTGGTTCAATTCGCTGAAAAACACGTCGTCCCCTATATACCACATCGCTCCAATTCACCCTATTCTAACCACTACTTATACCCTCCTGCATGTTCAGGCACTCGAGAGCATTTTTCAGTCTACTCTTCTATCTCTAATTCGGTCTCCTTCTTCTCCTGTTCCCCTCCACTTCTGACACATATATCCTCCTTGTTAACCTCTTCTCACTCATCCTCTCCACATGTCCAAACCATTTCAGCACACCCTCTTTTCCCTCTCAACCGTACTTTTCTTAATACCACACATCTGTCTTACCCTATCATTTCTTACCCGATCAATCCTCATCACCCCACATATTGTCCTCATTTACCCATATTCCGTACATTCTCTTTCAGTGTCCATGCCTAACATTCATACAACATTATTGAAACTACTATACCCATCTATTCTATTCCAAGTAGTGACCTCTCCTTCCACACATTCCTAAATGCTCCCAGGACCTTCGTGCCCTCACTCACCCCATGACCCGCTTCAGCTCCCATGGTTCCATTCTCTGCCATGCCTCTCCCAGGCATCCAAAACACCCCACTTCTTCTCCCAAAAGTTTTTTCTATTCAAACTCACAACCCAATTAACCTGTGCCTCCAATTCTTAACCTAATACCCTTGTTTTATTTACATGTTCTCTCTACGTCCTCCTTTTACACACTTCCAAACTCAAAAGCAATTAGCAAGACCTTCCCCAAAGTAATCTTTATCAGCCCTAGCATATGATATCTCCAGGAACATAAATGCCACTTACAAATCCTTCACTTGCTCCAAACATTTATCACACATCTTTCAGAGCAAATGCTTGATCAACATACTCTCTGTCACTCCTGAAACCATATATTTTTTCCCCAGTCTGATGCTCTGTGCATCATGTCTGGCCTCTGTACCAAGTACATCATGTCTGGCCCCTGTACCAAGTACATCATGTCTGGCCCCTGTACCGAGTACATCATGCCTGCCACCTGTACCAAGTACATCATGTCTGGCCCCTGTACCAAGTACATCATGTTTGGCCTCTGTACCAAGTACATCATGTCTGGCCCCTGTACCCAGGTTAAACTTGTTAATTCTTCAGTTATGATGGTGTGGCAGGTGAGTGAAGGCACCAGAGGCGCTCCTGGCTGGTCATTCGGCCAGTATACCACCCGCTACACCTACATGACACACGCACTCAGAGGGGCAGAGGTGTGTGTGTGTGTGTAAGCTAGAGACCTCTGGTACCCGCATCTGCTGCAGGTGCTTCACTCGGTGCTTCCTACGACATGACAGGACCGCCTTCGTTGCATCTCCAGGACTGCCTCTTCCTCCTCCTCCTCCTTCTCTCGACCATCTAAGCTGCGTAATGCTCTTCCATCTCTCGTCTTTCCCCTTATCATATACCTTTCCCACCTTCAGAGTGACGTCTACGAACACCTACGAAGCCATTTGCCTGTGACTGGGGCATGCTTCGCCCCGCGCCATGTCCGTCAGAGGAGGATAGTCCTGATACACACACACACACACACACACACACACACACACACACACACAGGGACGTGGAGCCACACCACCGCCCCGGGATCACGTGTGATGACGACAGCCACCAGCTCCTCCTGCCATCATTGGAGTAGCAGTGCACGAACTGTGTCACCTGGTCAGTTCTAGACGCACATTAGTTGATGGGATACGACCTGTCGCTTGTGAGGTTGGCCCTCAACTGGCTCGCCTGTCTGCCTGCCTCCCTCCCTCCCTCTCCCCTCAACCCCACTCTTATCAGGAGCACCGACTCGTCATTCCTCCTGTCCTGTGTCCTACAGTACGTGACCAGCGGTAGCATGTCACCTCCTGTGCCCTCACGCCAGCCCATACCATAATGATGCCCCCTCCTCCCGGTCAGACCTCCTCCTCCCGTCCCTGCCACGTCACCTCACTACCAGCTCCTCCTCCTCCTCCTCCTCCTCCTCCCTCCTTACCTCACCACCAGCTCCTCCTCCTATCACTCCTGCCTCCTCACCTCACTACCGGCTCCTCAAAACGCATCCCTCCCTCCAGACATCCAATCAGCCGCTGGTTCACTATGAGGTACGTACCACTTCGTACCGTACACCCCCACCCCTCTCCTCTCTGGTGTACTGGTACCCTCATATCCCCCACACCCATCACCAGCACCCTCACTATGACACCTCATTATTCAAACCAGGAACCAAAGTCTTCAATATCAATTACCCTCCGCCTGATTACCGCCCTCCTAACCCACATGCTAATTACCAAGAGAATACGTATGTAGGAGGTTCATTGAGAATGATCAACAGTCAGTTATCCCCCGGACATTTTCCACTGACCCTCCCGCCTCTCACCCTAATATGTTATTTATTTTCACTTGTCCAACTCTCGTGTTGTGCTGGAGGAGGCGGGTCACCCGCGCTGGCACACGTGGTGTCGGACCCACCAGGGTTCGCATCCCCCGTGTTGTCTCTCACAACACGACACGTGGCGACTCCCTCACAACACGACACCCCAGACCTTAGCCCCTTGAGGACGAGTGGGTAACCCCTTGGGGAACCCTTGTGGGTCAGGTCAAAGGGCAGGCCATCGTACCCAAGGGTCGTATCATCGTGGTCAGGAGCGGTCCGTGACGGAAGTGTTCGGAGTGGTGGGCTGGGCAGGGAGGGTCGGTCGAACCTTTCGTCTGACAGAGATGAGCTCATCGCTTGGCTTCAGTGTAACACAGACTGTAACGCTCTGTGCAGGGCAGGTAGGTATGTATGTGTAGCCTGAAAGTAGTGCTGAAGACAGACTTCCAAAGGCGTTCCTCAGCCCTGAGGGGAAGTGGGAGTTGGCGAGCGATCAAGTCCTTATGAAGCTCTGGTTGGTTATCGGTTCGAGACATTGGGCGAACCAGTCTCTTTATAAGTCGAATTGGTCATTGGTTCGGAGACGGGGAGTGAATCACTCCTTATAGAGGTTCAGTTTGATTATATGTTCCGAGATGGGCGAAGCGAACCCTTCCCAGTGTGACTCAACACTAGTACTAGTGTCATGTTTCCTTTATGTCTTATGTTACGTCACAACATAATAGTGTTGTACTGAATCACTACGAGGCATTATCTCTTATCGGAAGAATCGCAGGCCATTTGCAGTGTCTCTCGCGCATCTCACCGCCTGACGGAGTCCTTACCGTGTTACAGGTAAGGTTGCCGAGGACTCGAGGTCTCTTGATACTGAGATCTTCATAAAACAATGTCCCTCCCTCCTGGGTGACGGCCGGGACCATCTGTGGGCTAGACAGATCCCCGCGTTGACGTGATACTTTTTGCCGTCACTTTTGTATGATATATATATATATATACGAATATAGTGCATATGACGCACACTTTCATAAAACATACAAACTTCCAACAGCCAGGCTCGAACCCGGGACCTTATGCATAAGGTCCCGGGTTCGAACCTGGCTGTTGAAGGTTTGTATGATATATGTATATATATATATATATATATATATATATATATATATATATATATGTGAGTGTGTGTGACCTCATTTGGTTCATATCTTAACATGGTCGTCGTTACCATTATACGTTAAACATCATGGTCGTATTTTTCCTGTGTGTTCGTCAGCTAATCTCAGAAATCTTTACCGTCCGTCCATGATGGTCATTACTTGTATTAATACGATACTTAGACCACTTTGCCAGGAGAACACCCCCATCATGACGGTGTGTTTCCTTGCCC
>JAUUDZ010047452.1:0-10571 GCA_032361705.1 Panulirus versicolor | reverse complement strand
TGTCTGTTATTTCAAGTTATTTGCTGTTAATGTGTTATTCATAGTTATTTGATGTTAATGGATGCTGATTATCGTTAACGTCTGTTAGGAATGAGTTACTGTTGCCTCTGTTGGAGCTAGGCTGGACCCAATGTACGTGCTTGAGGGTCGGACACTCGTAAGCACACACACACACACACACACACACACACACACACACACTTTCAAATAGATCGGTCGTTGAAAGAAAAAAAAAAAAAAACTTTCTGTGGGATGTTGACAGTCCCTGTGATTTTTTAAAGGAAACGTAACAACCTATAGATGGTTAATCATATGGGAAGTAAGGCTATTAACTGCCTAGGTCAATGCTCGTCAATGTTACATTATATCCATCAGCCAATTAGTCCTTAACATATTATTCAAGTGTTAAAAACAAATCTAGGAGTTCATACACTCTTGTTATTATTTACACATTTTTATATTTACGTGTTACGATATAAGACTCTGTCCCCCTCGTCTGTCCGGACACCAAAGCTCAATACATCGATATTTTATTTTGCTAATGACGTATAATTTCATTTTGTAAATATACTGAATATTATCAAGGGATTCGGTCACATTTATTGTTAGTTGGGAAAGGTTTATCTGCACGCACTTGCTGACCACGATCTTCCATAACATTCTCCCCACACTGGCACTTCACTGGCTCCTGAATTTTACTCTCTCTCTCTCTCTCTCTCTCTCTCTCTCTCTCTCTCTCTCTCTCTCTCTCTCTCCCAATTCTGTAACGATCTAGGTGATTAAATCCTCAAAAAAAAAAAGTTCTCTCCAAAAGCATTAATCAGTACCTCTTTACCCACCAACTTAAATCAACTGGTACTCCGTGTTTGTACTTACCCGACCATTACCTTCCTTGTTATTGTAGAGGGAAAAATTCCTGGCCATGGTTGCTGTAGTTTGGGTAAAATGGTAATTTCTGTTTCAAAAGTCTTCATCTATCGCCAGTCGTCCCAGCGTCCCACATCTTGGAAGCCATCACCAGACGACTTGGTCGGCCACAGATTTCTGTATCACGCAAAGTCGAGGCGGACAGTTTATGTATTTTGTAGGACTGTATATGTAAATATATGCATATATATACCTGACTCAGTATCGCTCATGTGTAACTTAATGTCAATTCTTTGACGCTGAATGTCCGAGAAATTAATCATAGTTCAACACTCGTCGTGAGTCAAGGAATATAGGATTAATCCAGAGATCAAAAGCCATCAAGTTGATTCATCTGAGGATTAATTCGTAGAGAGTAATGATTAGACGGGTTAAATGTTTCTGAAAGATTATCATTATTTTGAGGATTATATAACGCGAGAGGGATTAATGTCAGACTTTTCTTTTATATATTATCATTCAGAAGACGAACTGGTCAATTCGAAATATAATAACAAGATTATCTGATGAATTCTGAGATGAGCTTAAGTCATTATAAATACAAACCTTGGCGGAGGTAAAGTAATTAACGAACTGACAAAATCAGACAAACATCATTTTAGGTGATAGTTTGACAAACTAGGAAAGGATTAGGCATCAGATTACACACTGGAAGATAATTCTCTCAAAAGGTTAATGAGAAAATTGGGAGTATCTGCTGAATTACAGCCCCCCCCCCCCCTTCCCCCCACACAACACACTACACGCATTTTCTGAGCCCCACTTATCTTTACTTACAAACCACCCACTTATTTCTACTTACAAACCACCCAGTACTTCTATGGTTAGTAAATATCTAGATGTATAATATGTGGGCTGAAATATGTAGCTTGTAACACACACACACGCACACGGGTAGGAGAGCCTGGAAGACACGTGCGTATAACGTCAGATCTGGACAATGACTGACTGACCTCTCAGTTTCTTACGTCGCTTCTGCTCTCCTCTGCCGAAATTTACGATGGACTTAAATCTCAACAGCTCAGAACAATTGCCATAAAATTGTGAATATTCTCTAGAGTTACACGATACGAGGGAAAATACCTTCCACTTCACATATCTCATGACTTTTTGAATCAAGTACCGAGATGTTTCGCTCAAAATAGACGTATATGTTTTTATTTTGTACGATTTTTGGCTCAGACGGGTCCCAGTACTTGTAACCTGTGGTGGGTAATTTTCAGTGTGGGTGAGAAAGATCCACGAGATTTCTCTATCAGGTAATGATCAATGATCTCTCAAAGGTCTAATTACCTACCAGAAACGGAGAAATAAAAGTGATAACTAAAGCTATTAGGCGCACTAGGGACAAATGAAACCCCCAGGCTAAAATATTAAAAGAAAAAAAAGATTGTCAACTTATTTTTGAGGAAATAGAAGAAACATTAGAAGATAAATGGAAATACTTTGATAACAGGAGGCGGTAATCTATGACGAGGTTATCTGGAGGACAGTTCATAGGAAGGACAGATAACAGAAGTCCAGATGGTGTATGACGAAGTTATCTGCAGGAGGACAGAACGTGAGGACAGATAACAGAACATGAGAAGGACAGATAACAGAAGACCTGATGGCTTGACGGTTTATAAGGTTTCTACTGAAGGACAGAACTGGAAAGAACAAACAGCAAATAACCGAGGTTATCTGCTGGAGGACAATATATGAAAAGGGCAGATTAGAGGGGACTAGATGGTCTATGTCGAGGTTATCTACAGTATATGAAAAGGGCAGATAAGAGGGGACTTGATGGTCTATGTCGAAGTTATCTACAGTATATGAAAAGCGCAGATAAGAGGAGACTTGATGGTCTATGTCGAGGTTATCTACAGTATATGAAAAGGGCAGATAAGAGGGGATTTGATGGTCTATGTCGAGGTTATCTACAGTATATGAAAAGGGCAGATAAGCGGGGACTTGATGGTCTATGTCGAGGTTATCTACTTGAGGACAGCACATGCAAGGGACAGATAACAGGATACTAGATGGTCTTTGACGAGGTTATCTGCTGAAGGACTGTACATGAGAAGGACGGATATCAAGAGACTTAATGTTCAATGAGGAACTTATCAGCTAGAGGACAAATACATGGAAACGATAGATAAGAGACTTGTTGACCATTAACGAGGTTACCTGTTGGAGAATTGTACATGCCTGGAACCACATTACACTCTATGATAGCCTGTTTTCGACAGCAGCTACCCGGTTAAGTACTAACGCCCCGACCTGGGGTGAAAAAGTGATGCATGAACCATCTTACATCATCCGTATCATTAGGTTGTAGACAACATCCATACAAGAAAAATAATACCACCGTGACTTGGGCATATTAAAGTTATGACCAGAGCCCTACCACACCCTTAAAGTCAGTGGTCTGTAGGCTACATGTGCCCGGGAAAAATACAGCAGTTCTGAGTTCATCGTGTTAGAAAAAGTGCCCAGAATCATCTTATACTTGCCCTGTCAAGATTCTTGGTCTTATTTTGTGTTTAATTAGTAGTTAGCTACCAAGCTTGTTATAACTTCTCCATATGTGCACCATACATCTATCCTTCCCATTGTATACATCTTACCTTCACATTCATTACACATCACTATTTACAAACATGAAAGAATCTAGCAATCTTATGGCCTCTTCAAATTACTGGAAATTTAAAAGACACAAAATAAACATATGGAAACATTGCTTTTATTTCAGTCTGTACATTCTGGCCTAAACCTCTGGCACCACACAAAGAGCACTGAGAAATGATTATAAATAATTATGCACTAGACCCTATAAAAAGATCTACAATAAATTAAAATGCATTATAATATATTAGGATGATATAAATATATAAAACAGCTATACCTGATTCTTATAATTAATGCTTGCTTATGGGAGGGGGCGGCTCCCCTTACCTGGCATACATCACAAGATAATAACAGTGGTAGGAGACAAACCAATATCACCTCTAGCATCACATCACTGTCTTTTAATTCACAAAGTTTTTACCAACAAAGCAGTTCAGGCTTGCCAGGCATAGGATGAAGGTTGCTTTAGGGACCAACCCCCTACCCCTACAGAATATATCACAGGCCAGCTAACTTGGGAGAAGGTTGTGAGCATCATCACAAGTGGGGTGATGGGGGAAGGTGTACATGTGATCACTTTGCTCCAACAAGTACACACACACAAATATACAAACCCAGTGTAAACACATTAGGAAAATGTACACATGACTGCTACATGTTTCAGCACACATACACATGTATACACACAATGCAAGCATAACAGTGAGACCATGCATACCTGAGTGGACATTTTTAATACAACTACGTATTTTCTACCTACCAAAAACTGGGCATCCAAAAGTCACACAGTTGACCTAAAATATATTTTGATCTCCACCATTCTATGCTTGCATTAGAATAATAATGATAATGATGATGTCTGTGGTGATGATGATAATGACACATGAGTAACAAAATTCTTCATTCTTCATATTTTGACAGCAGTGCTTGCTGCAAAACATTTCATGAACAACAAGTGAAAATAATGCCTACTTTAAGGAAGAAAAATTATCTTGTCTCCTTTACATAACACTGAGAGATATTTTTACAAGGAGTATCTTGAACAAATGTATCATAAACAAAATAAATAGTCAACAAATAACATACCTCATTAGCATACATAACATCCATAAACACAAACACAACAAACATAATCATAATCACAAGAAACAAACATAATCACATTCTTGCAAACCAGTCACAACAGGACTGAATAAATAACAAACATTTTTCAGTCAGCAACAACAAAGAAATTCTTTCTGAAGGAATACATTATCCCAGCAGTTAATATGGAAAAATAATAACAACTAGAATACAATTATCTTATTGATCCATTCCCGGAATTCAGATATTCTGGTGTAAACCCCAGGTTGGTTGGGAAGGGCACAACCAATGCCCCAAGAGATAACACCAGCTAGGTTCCATCTGTTGTTCCGCAGAATCACCAGAGGTCCTCCTGAATCTCCCTAGAGGGGAAAAAAGGACTAAGATAAACACAAGCTTAGGCATAGGCATAGGAGTAGCATATTTATACTGTCTACAAAGCATTACACACGACAGCTAGAGACTGAGTGTGAATGAATGTGGCTTTTTTTTTGTCTGTTATCTTGATGCTACCTCGCTGAAACAGGGTAGCGATGCTGTTTCCTGTGGAGCTGGGTAGCGACAGGAACAGATGAAGGCAAGCAAGTATGAATATGTAAATGTGTATAATGTATATGTCTGTGTATGTGTATGTGTATGTAAGTATATGTTGATATGTATATGTGTGTGTATGGGCATTTATGTATACATATGTGTGCTATATGAGTGGATGGGCCATTCTTCGTATGTTTCCTGGCGCTACCTAACTGATCCAGGAAACAGCAATTAAATGTAATAATAATATTAATAATCATAATAATAATGATAATGATAATAATAATAATAATAATAATAATAATGATAATGATAATATTTATAATAATAATATAAAAAAATCAAAGCATAAATACATACCCTGAGATTGCATATTTTTTTGTGTGTACATAAGCAAATAATTTTAGAGATTCCTTGTGAAGAGACAAAAGGGACAAATAAATCTACAAGAACAGGTGATTAACTTGTTTTTAATTAAATGAAATAAACAGGTTATAGTTTGTTTAAGGGTTCACTCCTGTAGTTCTGTAATTTCTTATCAAAACTAAAATCCACATTCTCATTACTACACTTTTATTCTGAATCATATGTACTGCAAAATTCTTCCATGAAATGCTTCACATGCTTCCTTGATTGTTATTGCTCTGACTGAGTACTTTTCCTCCTCTCCTTTATGGCTTTACTCAATATTTCATTCTGCCCATCTGATTCAGAATCTGCAGACTTCTGTTCCACTTCAAGTACCTATACTTTGTGGCTCTCTTCCTCATTCCTAAAATCACCTAGAACTGTCCTTCTATCCTTTCACTGTTCACTGTTCTTTGAATACTTTGCAACACTGTGCAGACAGACACTTTTCCTAATCCATCATCTGCCTTCCCTGGAAGACCCCATATTTATGTATTCCCATGTTTAAAGAATCTTCTTCTTTATTTTACGGTCATTCTACATCACACAACTGCTCAGTTTATCCACTTCATCTAATGTTTTCCTGTACTCTTCATGATGCCAAGCAATGTACATAGGCTTATGGCTTAAGTAAGAAACCTTTTATTGTTATCTCTCAATACTGTATACTAAAGAATTTTGCCACCTGGAAATATCTGAAATCCATGTAGCTTTAAACCTTCTTCAAAAAACTTACATTTTGCTTAGCATCAATGAAGCACATCAGCCCATAAGTGTTACTAAAACACAAAGAGTATGCTCTTATGTTTTTCTCATTTCTGTTACATCAGTACAATAATATTTGTTTTGGCACTGTACTTTCCAGTGTTTGCCTTTACAGATATTTGGCTCATATTAATATCTGTTTTACAAGAAATAAGCTTGTTGAGCTCTACAGTCTTGGCAGAGGTATGACTCCAAAGGAGTCTATATTTACCTGCCACTGGAAATAAAGAAGCCTTAAGTGGCAGGATCCTTGAGAAAGGTCCTGGATAACACCAAGACTCTTTCACAGCAACTGGTCCTGGGGTAGTTATACATGAAAATAACGGGAAAATAATGAAATCTTAAATGGAGAAATCCATGTAAAATCTACAGTTTACTCTGCAGCTCTAGGAGAGTATAGACTCCTCTATCTGACATCTAGAGGGTAGCTAAGCCCTTAAGCCGTATGTTCTCTTCCATATAGATGAGACTCGTGGCCTCTACAAACATTCTTTCACCATGCCATTGAAAACAGCATGATCTTAAAGATGTGAAGTTTGAAATGTAGCATTGGGAATAAAAAAAAATGGAATCCACAGCAAAATGTGGAGTGAGTGAAAGTTGAGGCTTGCAGTAAAAGATTAAAAGTTGCTTGCACAGCAGCTCACCTATAGCAAAAGGCTGTAAGCAAAAGATTATGCTCACATAATAAATATTTCCCATATGATCCTAATATTTGCATGGTTGAATTTTAGCATGGGCTTAATAAACATATTTTGCAGTGTACCTTCAAGCAAAATGTTGGAAAGTTAAATCATGTAAATTGCTGTAGTTTTAAGTGCTTGTCTTACAAAGAATATCAAAGTTTTTTGAACTAATCATTATTTCAGATATCACTAAAACATACTGAAAAACTTTTGGTAAAGTATTCTGTTAGATTATATCACTAAAAATATACACTAAGAAACAGTCCAAACAAACTAAAACCAACTGTAGGACTGATTTTCACAGTATATGATTAATGTAATAGGCAAAATGAAGGAACAGCTAATGCAGAGAACATTAGAAAATTCAAACTGTATGACAGAGGAGAGAGATCAAAAGAAAATTTCCTATACTTTGAAATACAGTAACATGAACGCATAAAATATAAATCAAAATGGATGGAAGACGAGGGTGACACCCCATTATACTTACCTCACAAGCATCCTTTTTGCCCTCTGCATATCCTGCACACATCATAATCCCTGGGATAGTGACAAAGCCTCCCTTCGCCAGGAACATCTTTTCACAGTCCTCATTGCTTATGACAGGCACTTCCACCTCTTGCATTTTTGCATGGAGGGGCCCATCTTGAAGGAAAAGAGAGTGGAACACACACACATTCAGTTGAGAGAACAACTGGCTTAATCAACCCTCTAGAGACTTTACAACACAGAGCAAAATCTCTAAGTGTTGAATGAATGAAGAATTAGGGGTAACTCACCTCACACGAGTCCAGGCCTCCTTTTCCATACCCAGCACAAATGAAGATGTTTGGGATGTGTTCTATATATCCAGCATCTCTGTACATTCCCTCACAATTCTTGTTGGTAATGACGGGCACAGGAACCTTCTGCAACACAGATGGCAGAGGACCACCTGTGAAGGAAGAGGAAGGTCGAAGGTGGGGAGAGTTAGTGTGACAGTCTGCAGTATTCAGTCTCACGTACCTGTCATGCTAAATGAACATGCTGTCAGCAAGTCAGTACTCACACTCCTGATGGACTTAAAAAATCTATTGAGATTAAAATAAATGTATTAAACTGTGTAAATGATGATGTTGATACTCCACATAAAAGAATTTAAAAAGATCAATAAGAGACTGAATGAAAAATAATTTCAAAGTCCAACTTAATTGATTCTTGGGAATGAGACCATTACCCTCCTTGTCACTGAATGAAGTCCATTTTTCTACATATCTTGGAAGACTTAAAAATATAGCATTCTAAACTGGAAAATTATTTTGAAATACTGTATAGGCAACTACAAAGATTTAGGTCTGAATTCACATCCTTCATTCCAACCCACTCAAAGATTCCACTGCCTCTTAGCTTTGTCTTTCACAAACTAAACATGTACAATTTTCCCTTTCCAGTACCATCCACACCTTCATCCACCTACACTTGTTAGTTAATTCTTCTCACATTACTTTAGTCTATATGAACCTGACACTCCTGCTGAAAGCAGTTGCAAGCATGCTGTTTTCAACTGAGGTTGTATAGACATAATGTGGGAAATATTTCACAGAGCTGGCTTCTCCAGTTCAGACCTTACAGAATAGTAAAAAGAACAGGATGTCCAACTCCCTGAAGAAGACATGCTACCTACTACACATGATGGTAAAAAAATCAAAATTGTTAAACTCTTTCATGGCACTAAGCATTGTTTCTGCACCTTCTTTGCATTATGACTTTCAAACATATCTGATAAACACAAATTATGAATGCAAACAATCTTCATCAATGTTTGAATAGACCGTCCCCAAGAGAATCTATTGAAAATTCTCATTTTTTATGAATGAATGCTATTAATGTACACATGACAGACCCTAGGTTTACAATTCAGCCCTTATTCAAAAGTTTAAAAATTAAAAATAAGCATTCAATGGATTGCACTGTACAGTAGATGTTTGACAAAAATATAAACATGCATCTTGATTACTTTTTCTCTTTATACATGTCACCATTTCCTGCCACACCTAATGAATATCAGGAATAGATAAACAGTGGCCTCACTCACACCTACTTTTTACCTGTCATGTGTAATAAGCCAAAACCAGAGCCCCCCCATCCACAGGTAAGCCCTACAGACCATTCTTTGGCTTCCCCTAAATGCAGTATACTTAGAAGAAAATAAGTTGTTCACTATGCTTACTTTTCTAAATAGACCTTCTGGAACTATAATGAGATAAGTAGTATGATAATAGTTTCTTATGGCATTATTTGGCTGGATGAGTAAAATAGATGACTTTTACCCATTATTTATAACATCAAAGGGAGGCTTTATGCACCCTAAAAATTACTGGTCTATATGGTGTAGTATAGGTTGGACAGTGAATCAAAATTATCTGAAAAAGTGAGAAACTAAAATCATGAGTGTGAATATGACTTGGACTCCTTCAGAGGATAATGAGGCTTACTGGACTATGCATGCATGTCTTATCTGCCCTGTTTATGCTTCAGCATCAAGATGAGTTGAAGGTCCTTAGGGAAAATTGTAGAGTAAAAGTGCACTTCTTGGATATGATTATGAATTACCAATTAATGAGATATGTGTTAATAAAAAAGTTGAAGCTTATGGATCTCTCTAACTCTAAATCTATTACATTATACAATATAATGACCACATACATCTTTAAAATGCATAACTCACCATAAAAATACATTCCTTTCCATTGTAAATATTTACATGTTTGGTAATTAATTAAAATGATGTTTCTGTTTCAATTACTACATACAATTACTTAGAAAGATATTTCATTCACAATGACAGTTTGAAGTTATACTTTACAGATACAAGAGACAAGAAATGAAACACAACAAAATTTTCCAGATAAATCATTCTCAAAAAAGTATTGTGCATATATACAACACATTGATTAGTTGCATTTGCATCGGGATAATAGCTTTTATATTACAAGTATCTTATGTCAACAACCGAAGAATATATGGTCAATCATCTTTAAACATACTGGTAAGTATGAAGGCTTCACTTCCATATATTCAATCAAAATATACTATTGATGATTTCTAAAATTCATACTGGAGCCACTCAGGTTACTAGGATATCACTACATTTTTCCCATGAAAATTAGAATTTTGGACAGGGTCTTTGAATTACTTTAATAAAAAGTCTAGTACTAATATAAGTCACATGTGGTCATTTGTCAAAGTCTCCTGTAAGGCAAGGATGCAAAGAACAAAAGTGAGAAGAACAGACACCAGTGCAGAATTTACAGATTGTTAAAGGGAAGATTCATGTCATAGACAGAAACAAAGATGTAACACTGAGTAACTTCTTTTTCATAGAAGATGAGACTAAGCAAGTTGCCCTTTTATCAAACAGTCACAAGAAGGAGGTGTACAGCTGGGGCCGGCTGTGGGCTGACTGCTTCTCCCAGGATTTGAACCAGGGTGTGCTCATGTGTGAATTCACAATCTGCAACACTAAGCACGACACTACAGAAGCTCATTCAAATGCTAACATGCAGAGTAATATATATA
>JAUUDZ010047441.1:0-10571 GCA_032361705.1 Panulirus versicolor | reverse complement strand
GGGGGCTATCTTGTTTGATGCAGCGAGGCGGAGTGGGGGATGGGGTTCTTGTTTATTGTGGAGGGCCGGCTGGGAGAAGAGAACACACAGCCATTCATTAACACAGTCCCATTCACTGCCAACAGCCAGCCGCAACCACTTGTACTGGCGGCTGACATGACAAGACCAAGGACTGCCAGCAGCAGCAGGAGGAGGAGGGACACATAACACCATCAACATCAACCTTATATAAAGACTATAACTGGAGGAGGAACATCATCATCATCATCATCCTAGCAGCAGCAAGCGTTGCAGGTACACGATAATATCATAATCCCAGCAGTGTGAGTGGCAAAGAGGAGGAAGCAGCAGCCTCAACCCAGGGAGAGCTGCGTCTCTCACCGACGACGTCAAACATATATACATCACGAGAACAGCAAAGCTGTCGCACCTCTGCCGGGGGGCAAAAGGTGCAAGAACAAGCATAACAAACGAACTGTACAATAGCATCCGATTCAAACAACGTAAAACCAATTCGAATGAGACAAACCGACCAACATATCACTTCCCGCTTCAGTAAGTTTAGCGTCACGAACAAAAGAAGATTGGCTTCATGTGGACACATTCAGTCTTAATTCATGTACAACGTTGGAAAATATCAATAACAATAATGTTTAATGATAATAATATAATGGTAATTCTACCACAATTACTACTACAACTACTATTACTAATAATAATAATAATATGAATATGAATAATAATCTCACACGAATACTAATATCAATATATAATATTCATACTAAAGACCAACAGTGAAAACGACAGAACACTGCTCACCCTCTTGCTAGCACCCTGGGGAGCCAGCTAGTAGACCGCCTCCGGGGAGAAGCATTTCTTTGGTTCTCACTCTTTTTCTCCTGCATCCCCTCCCTCCCTCCACTCCACTCCCCCGGGCTCGCTCTGATACAACAACAAACTCGTCACAGGATATGCCTTAATAAATGTCTAAATCATCCTCATTTTACTTAATGACCAATCAGGTTATGTACGAATGACATAGGAAGAAAAAAAATCCTAAACTTCACCAACCGAAAACCAAAAAGAGCACAGCCTATTAGTACACCTGGCGTTCAGTGAGCGAGGTTAGGAGAAAGTCTGCTTCCCTGCTAAGGTGTTTCGTGATACGTGATGGGTTAGGAGGCTGTGTGGATGAGTGGGGAGGGAGGTACAATAGGCATAACAATCATTCCCTCGTGTAAATCCCCTAATACTGATGAGGTACAACTCTCTCTTACCCTACTCACCCAACACTGGATTGTGCCACCCTCCTAATACCGGTATGGCGCCAACTCCTTTCCCTACAATGAGGAAATGCTGCCTTCTTCTCGTACTAATAATACTACTCTCTCCTCCCTAAATCCTCCCACAATGAGGGTTAGCTATCCACCCTCCCCTCCGCTTTGTCCCTCCACCCACTCTAAACCGGGAGATTGTTCTCCCCTACCAAGACCGGTCGGTCCTCCCAACTAAGCAGGAGGTAAGTACATGTATACAGTTTGGAGGGAGGAAGCCTTACCCGCTCCGCTGTTTATTGTCTACGCAACACTAACAAAATCCTCGGTGGTATGTCCGCCTTCGTCAGCCACAAGGTTCTTCGTCAACCAATCCTACCTTTTTTCGTAACCAGGGAAGTCCTATGATTCTATCAATCTACCGCGGCGTAAACACCGTCCTTTACTGCACCATCTTAGGGACTAGTTATACCAGTGACAACCACGACCGACATCAACTGACTTATCCGCAGTCGTGATTCCCGACAAGAAACGATTTAGTGACGACCCGGTATGACCGGGGGCCTCACAGTCCAAGTCTACGGGGAACTCACTCCCGGCCACAGCTCCGCAATCGATTTGGCTGACTCATATGCTGGAGAATCTATACACCTCCCTACCCTTAAGTTCGTGATGTAATAATAACAACCGACCGCATGGAACCCGGAATTTGCGGCTTGGAATCCTGACTGGAACTCTAACTGGACATTAGTCCTTTGAACTATAATATAATTCAGGCATGCTGTGCTCTCAAAGAGTGTGTGTGTCAGCGAAAAGATATGCTCACAGAAAACATCAGATTACACAACACTTTAACAACTCGAGGGAAGGAGGCTAGGAGCCTCTAAAGAAGCAATTAGCAAACAGCGAAGACTATCGCTTCCATAAGCCTGCCAATACAGCCTAGTACTAAAGAGACCTGCTGGTCGTATTGTCACGCCAGACCGGTTTAACTCGCACATCTATTCGCCGCACATTTCATCAAGATCTGTTCTTGTTACCGTATAGCGCCCAGATCGTGCAATACCTTAAGTGAGAAAGACATGTAGATAAAGCTGGGAATTTAGCACAGATTCCTTACTGCCTGTGAGAATGGTCCAGCATGCACGGACATCGTCCATAAGTAATGAAGAGAGTTACATTTCAGTGAATCTGTCAGTCAAACAAAGCTATCCAAGGCACTGTCAAAGTCCCAGCAACTTCACCGAGTCTTTGCCTCCTCAGCGTGTTAATCGTCCGGTGTTCGGTGTCGCATCAGTGTGTTGTTGGTCCTCACGTTCTTGAGGAACAGGGAGGTGCTACACAGGGCACATGCTTCCATTATTATTTACTCATGATGGACACCTTCTTCATTCCCGAACAGCAAAACACGGGACATTCCTCAAGAACCTTTTACGCTAATGACACAATGGAGCAACGCTGACTCTGCATGTAACATCATGAACCTCCTCCTCATCCAGCACTTCCTAAAACAAGTTGATCCATCGACCAGGAGACATTTCAAGAATGTCATGTTCGCTCGATCTAGCGGCTCCTAAAATTTTTTTGTGGAGTAATCTGAAACATAAGGTGTACCACAACGCCCGAAAATGAGGACAAACTGAAAATCAGTACATCTAACTGCACTCGAAAGGTTCAAGAGACCACACTTTGGGTTGTAGTGAACGATGCGGTGTTTGTCCAGTGTTGTGGGCACGTATACCAAAACGGAAACCTAAAATGAATATTTCTTTTTCTGAATGGAATGAGCTACGAAACTTATAAACACATAACTGCAAAACTAATAAACATGTAATTTTTTCTGGCACTGCTAGCAACGTATTTCATATAAATGAACATTCATAATGACCCACGAAAAAAAATGGTACATCATGTACCTCCAGGCTTGGTTCAAGCATTCAACAAAGACGGAAGTGATGCAGTCCACGCAACTACCAGAGTAAATCACAGCCAATATGTTATTTCGTTACCTTACAAAATCAAACCTGTGGTTCTATACCCATAAACATTTAAGTGAATGCCTGTGTACATCTAATATCCTTCCCCCATGAATAAAGGTTAGGAATTTACGCTTTTATTATGATTCCCAAAGCAGAGAATCTGGTCACTGACCATCGAGTCATAACTGTTATTTGGCTTCCCCGGAAATTGTACTCCAGCGGACACCATTCTAATGGAACATTTGGTTATCTGTCATCTGGCTTTCCTACGTATTGTCTTCCAGTGTCACAGACCCATGTATCTTCCTCCAGCAGATAACAGTCATAGACCATCAGGTCTCCTGTTATCTGGCTTTCCCATGAAGTCTGTCCTCCATCAGATAAACTCATCATAAACCATTAGATTATCTGGTGTGTATCCAGCTATATCATGCATTCTCCGCTATCCCTATGGACCCCCCCCCAACCACCTACCCACACACACACACACACACACACAGCACCAACCACCGTCCAATAACCGCGGGCCGTCGTATGTCGCCGCCGGCGGAATGGGTTGCAGGAGAGGCAGCAGCGCCGGCATTCACCCTGGTACACGGAGCGTCACGCACGCTATATTGCGTGTCTCCCCTCTTCCTCAGCTGGAATTATTTGCAAAGGTGGCCATGTTTCACCTGTGGTACACCCTGCATACACAGGTTCTGCCTTGCCCCGGCTGTGTTGGGGCAAAGGCCATGCAAAGTCCCTCCCAAGCCCGGTCCCGGGGCATGTCAGCACCATACCCAGTGGCCGGGTGTTCGGACTGGTCTCTGAGGGGCCCATGCCACGTGTTGAGGTGCTCTGCTGGGTCTCTGGGGCGTGCCAGGTGTCTTGGTGTTCTGCCAGGTTTCATGAGGAGTCATGCCAGGCGTCAAGGTGGTGTTCTGTTGGGTCTTTGAGGGATCATGCAAGGTGTCTAGACGGTCTGCTAGTTCGCCCTGGTGCCATACCAGGTGTTCTGATGGGTCGAAGGCGCCATGCTGGGTGAACATGTGTGTTACTTTGGGTTTCAGGTGTCCTGCTAGGTCTTTGAGGGTGGGTATGCCCAGCGCCCAGGTATTTTCCTAGGTGGCGATACGACTTATCCAGCCTCTCAGTGCACCACCACACACGAGCACCAACCAACTCCAACACCACCTGGTGAGCAAGAGGATCCCTCACAAAATAATAAATTAAACGTGGGTTGTTCTGCGGAATAACACGGGAGGAGCGATTCTCCTGCCTCGCCAGGTGGTGCTCCTTATCTCCCCCCGGCTTCATTAACATGTTCACATTATCAGGCAGCCAACACATGACAGAAATACAGGCAGCCAAGTTATACATCATCATGCTCCCTCGTCATACTACTCTCTCTTGTCTCTCGTTAGGCCAGCGTTGCTGCTTCTCTGTGTTGCATGAGATGTTTTGCCTGCCTGTGTTGTACGATTCAGGTGTTGTTAACAGTCTATGTCGCATGATGCAAGCGCCTGCATATGTTGCAAGGTGCAAGTGTTGTCGTCTGCCTATGTCGCAAGATGCAAGAGTTCATGCTTGACTATGCTGCATTTACCTAAGTGTTTTTGTCTGTGTTTCTAAATGCAAATCGTGTTGCCTATCTATCCAGCATTATGCAAGTGTTTCCTTCTATGGCGCATGATGCAACTCCGTCTGTGTTGCAGGACTTAAAAGTTGCTTTGTATACCCTGATCAACAATATACTTTTGGTACTATGCCAAAAGGGAAGCAAATTTCAGCTGGACCAAAAGTGTACAGCTAAATCAATGTTAAGTGAGGCACTTTACGTGTGGAACACTGACTGGACAGTTTATGTTCAGGGCAGTGTGTAATCAACCATCTGCAAGTACATATTTGGACTGTGCGCGGAAGGAGTTTTACACTCGTGGGGCCGTACCTCATGAATATTCTCTCTCATACACCTTCTTAAATTCTGAATACTGTCTACATTAACCAGGTCTTCCATCATCTCATTCCATTCATCAACCACTCTTTTACGGTAGAGTACTTCTTTTAACAAATTTCTGGCTGAATTTCAAGGTAAGTCCTCTAGTTATTCCATTCCTATATCTCTCAACTAACTTTTCAATGTCTCCGCCATCAACCTGTTATTAAAAACCACAATGGTACAGGAGTGCCTGCAGGGGTCAAGAGTGAAGAGGATGGTCAACAGAGGTCAAGAGTGAACAGGTTGGTCATCAGGGGTCAACGGTGTACTGGTGGGCCAACAGGGGTCACGAGTGAACCGGTTTGTCATCAGGGGTCGAGTGAACAAGGTGGTTATAGAGTGAACCGGTTGGTCATCAGAGGTCGAGTGAACAGGTTGGTCATCAGAGGTCGAGTGAACAGGTTGGTCATCAGGGGTCAAGAGTGAACAAGTTGGTCAGCAGGGGGTCAAGAGTGAACAAGTTGGTCAGCAGGGGGTCAAGAGTGAACAGGTTGGTCATCAGGGGGTCAAGAGTGAACAAGTTGGTCAGCAGGGGGTCAAGAGTGTTCAGTTAGTGCAAGAGTGTACAGCCATGATAATGTTGGTGCATGTGTGACCTATACCACGGTGGACGAGGATCAATAGACGCCACCTTAATTATTCTTACCCGGCCGCAGCAGCAGCCCCACGCCGGACGCCCGCCCCGCCTTGCCTACCACGCTGTCCCCACGCACCTGTCATGCCGCCTCACCTCCCCTGCTGTCCACAAGCACCTGTCATGCCGCCTCATCTCCCCTGCTGTCCCCACGCACCTGTCATGCCGCCTCACCTCCCTTGCTGTCCACAAGCACCTGTCATGCCGCCTCACCTCCCCTGCTGTCCCCACGCACCTGTCATGCCGCCTCACCTCGCCTGCTGTCCACACGCACCTGCCACGCCGCCTTACCTCGCCTGCTTGTCCAAACGCGCCTGTCATGCCGCCTCACCTCCCCCATGGTGTCCCCAAACACCTGTCATGCCGCCTCATCTCGACTGATGACCCTACACACCTATCTTGCTGCCTCACCTCGCCTGCTGTCCAAACGCACCTGTCATGCCGCCTCACCTCGCCTGCTGGCCCCATGCACCTATCATGCCACCTCACCTCGCCTGACGTCCCAATACACCAGTCACGTCAACCTCGCTTCACGACCAACAAGAACACATCTTCCGTCTCGCCTTTGGCACCGCACCAACAGGTGTCACCTTGCCTCAACTACCCTGTCATCCCACAAGCATAACGTCTCTAAGGTGCCCTACCAACAGGTGTCACCTTGCCCCTGTCATCACGCAAGCGTCAAGTTCCCTAGGGCACTCTACAAACACGTGTCACCTTGCCTCAACCTCTCCTGTTATTGCACAGGTATCACGTCCCTAAGGCCACCCTACGACCATGTGTCACCATGTCTTTAATACCCTACCACCTCAGACACCATTGTCTCCAATGTATATCTGTGACACACACGACAACGATCCTCAAGCCTCACGGCCGCCTGGTACAATACCCTCAGTATACAATACAGCCGTCACTCCATTTAAACAATCCCCCTTCCCACCAACAATCCCGGCTACAAGAACTATCGTTGCCTAGAAGCCCTCCTTCTTCCCAACCACGAGAATTATCGTTGCGTTCAAACACTCCCTCCTCCTGACCACAAGAACTATCCTTGCGTTCAAACGCCAACTCTTCCTAGCCACACGCATTGCGTTCAACCTCTCCCTCTTCCAAGCCACAAGAACCATCGTTGCGTTCAAACACCAACTCTTCCTAGCCACAAGCATTGCGTTCAACCTCTCCCTCTTCTAAGCCACAAGAACTATCGTTGCGTTCAAACCCTCCCTCCTTCCAACCACAACAGTCGTTGCGCTCCAGCCTTCCATTTACCCAGCCAAAACCACCTCCAACTGCCCAGCACCGTTCTCCCTCTGTGTACTAATCTTCCACATCTGGAAGATTACACTAATTAAGAAACTAATTAAGAGTGTAATATACGCGAGATATCTTACTGCTTAACAACTCAACCTCAGATGGGACTATTTCACTCGCGTTTCAAATGTATTCTCGAGGATGTGGCGTAATGTTACATAACTCGAACAAGCGGTTTATGTTATACGTCTAATGCGGTATACTTAACACACTTTTTAGATGTACTTCTATAAGCACATGGACAGAATATACTTAAAAGTAACACGTTAAGTATTCTTCACACTTGGAATTTACTGTTGTCAATATTTATACGATATCTTACAGAATCAAAATTCTGTTATCGGCTGTTACCACCTGTTACCAGCTCTCCACTATATTATACTTGTTACTTTCCCTGAGTGCGGTGCTCACATCCCCCCCCCCACCCGGTTCTATCTAAGGAATACCTGAGAAGTAAGGGTATATCCGCAAGAACATATAAGTATACATCCCTGCACCAAACCATTAAATCTAATTTAACCTAATCTAGCATAAATCTACCTTATCAAGAGTAATGAACGAATGACGGCCTGACGCATGTGTGTAGGATACGAGGAGTACACCTAAAAGCAGACGACTTCCAGTGACTAGGGGGGTGGAATGAAGACCGAACGGAACACAAGGCCGGGCGGGCTCGTCCGACGTTCGGTTCCTTGGGATGGTTCCCGTCGCCGCTTACCCCCACTGAAGTCCTCTCCTGCCTGCCCACCGGCGGTGTCCACAATAAAAACCAATCCTCACCCATCACTCTCTCAAGAATCTGTATCATCACTCACGGAGGTGGAACTCGCTCCTTCAGCCATTGTTATCACAGGTGCTGACAGGGATGGTAGCATGAGTGAGAAAGGATATACGAAAATGGCACGAGAGAGAGAGCTTACTTATGAGTTCTTTACGAAAACTTTGCCAAAAGGTAAGACTAGCGGTGGCGCTCACCGCAAAAGAAGAATATACTTACGACGCAAGAGTCGTGTGTAATGTGGTCATGTGTCATGTATGAGAGAGAGAGAGAGAGAGAGAGAGAGAGAGAGAGAGAGAGAGAGAGAGAGAGAGAACTATACCATCCGCCACAAACCTGGCCACTAATCATACCATGACATACACGATGATAAACGCCCCCGACACAAATCAAAACATTCGGGTGGCATAAAGTTGGGGCTGTGGTCCAGGCAAGTGGGTCCCGCTTTATTACCTTCCCTCCGAAATGCCTGTAACCGCCCAACCTGTGGCTTGACACATTAATCGATGGAACAAGGAATGGCGCAGATGGTGAAAATAATGAACGTGGGAGAGCGCTGCGGGCCGGCAAGTAGGCGGAAAGCTATCAACATAATGGTGGCAGCCAACAGTCTACTGTTCTGACGCACTGGCCTGCAGGCGGAAACACCAGAACAAAGACAACCAAGTTAACACTAATGTGAAGAAAGAAAGAACGAACGAACGAAAGAGAGAGTCAGTCCTTTCTAAGTCCTTTAAACCTCACACCTCACTGCCGGCGGGTTGTGAGCCTTAAACATCCAGCCAGATATCGGGTCCTTATGCACTTGTGCCCGTGCTCGCTCCTCCACATAAACACTGCCGGGTACGAAAACGAATACGGAACAATCAAGTTAAATAGTACATCACGTGCAGGGTCATATTTACTGATGGAAGGGGATAGCTAAACTTAAACTATGTAGTTACTTATATACATAAAAATAAAGCAATGATATAGGGGATAAAGTTATAGGAACAGCAAGAGGAATAATCGATAAATTGTGAGCAGAGCAAACAAGGCTTCTGTAAAAATGATCATGGGGCTACTACCAAACAAGGGAACATGTACAAAATTCAATTCCTGGATAAGAAGGAGGAACTTAGGTCAGAGGTGAAAGAGGAAGAGGGGGAGATAGAAGAGAATCAATAAAGCCGTGGAAGGTGGCCACGATCGAGTCAACGAGGGAGCCTCACCGTCCTTCCCCGCACGTTCTCTCTTACATACAGCTCGCCCGTTTTCTTTGACGTGGACATCCAGACATGAACAAAACATTACCGTACACAAGTTCTGTTACAGCACAAATGTCGTTATAAAACACCAAGTGAAAAAAAAAAGTACGTACAATACACTGCACTATCCATGAATCACTGAATATGACTACAATAGATTTATTTCACTTGCTGTTCAAGAAAGGACACTCATTTGCCCCAACGAACCACCACCCTCTCAAGGGAAACCATTAGCCCGGAAACAAGTACCTCCTGCTTGCTGATAAAAGCACTTCAGTAATGTGAACTCTACAAGACACTAGTTTGACAAAAAGATATGACAAACGTTTAATTTTACCATTTTATGAGGAATTGAGAACGAACATGACCACATATCCTGTGGTTTACGATGTGCGGTACGGAGGCACAATCAACACATGGCGAGAATTCATTACTTATCACTTACGATAAGGGTCGAGGTAGGGAAAGTGTACTTGAAGGATAATACCAAGTAATTACTCGTAAATACAGAGTAGTAAAAGAAAGCCATGTATAGTATGAAGCGACAGATGCACAAAAACAAAATGTTAAGAATCACCCGTCTATAGGTTAATAGAAAAACACATGAAAGCTAACAAGCAACAACAGAACGAGGTAACTGTCCGTTAGAGAAAGGTAATCTAGGCAGAAGAAAATAAGTCATTTGTTAGAGAGATTCGCTGACACTCAGACATGAGCAGGTGGACATGAAGAGCACCGAAGGAGCGTCGGGCGGGCGTCGACCAGCTCAACGGCCGCAGTTGGAGACGGGCGGAACGCGCCTCCCCACAGCGTCTCCTGCACGGAACGGCGGGCAAGACTCTGATAAGGGTCTCTTGATGGGTTCGGTAGCACTACTAACACGTGTACGTACGTCGTTTGCATCATGGTTCACTCAACCAATATCAACTACTGTGGTCATTAGGCCAGTGCGTAATGGCACGCTGAGACTTCGTAGGGATTATGCACTAACTTCCAGCTCAAGTATAATTAGATGATTAGGATACAACCACAACAACTTTCCTCCATGTGCTGCGGAATAATATTATCTCTTACGCCAAACGTCATGGGATTTGCCGTACATGTGCGACCGAGACATTATTCACCTGTATACATAAATTCAACGTCATACGAACATGGAGGAGACGATCCATCCAGTTAAGGTGTATTGTCTAACGCATTCATCCCGACACCTGTGGTCACACATCCCCAGCATCCAACGGACACGGCTCATAACCTAAACTTATATCGGACACATAGGGATACAGGAGCAATAAACACATGAAAAACTGACCACGCACACACACACACACACACACACACACACACACACACACATACACACACAC
>JAUUDZ010047430.1:0-10573 GCA_032361705.1 Panulirus versicolor | reverse complement strand
CTCCCTTGATATCGCGTAAATCTTTCCAGAAAACCAAACGAGTCAAGTCAATATATTTTCCTATTTTCGTAATCTATGGCAAGAACGAAGGAAGGTTCTTTACTACTGGTCCTTTTTTTCTCTTTCTATATTCATTTCTATCCAGTGGATGAAGCCACACACTGCCTCATCTAGAAGACGAATCTCCCAGGGCGAGCCACTGGGTGACGGAACTGACTGTATCAAAGCCCGGCAGTGGGATCGACGCGATCCAACACTCGTGCTGGAACTTAGAATCGAATCAACAGATGTTCTCCCACACCTCCTGAGGATTTAATAGCCTTTAAGGGGAACTTCGAAGGAGTTGAATAAAAAAGATGGTGACGTAGTGAGCTGTAACAGTGTTATTCAAAGTTTAAACGTCATCTTTGTTTTCGATACGACCTATATACCACAGAATGATCCAATCGCAGATTTCAACGAAACATCCAGTGATGTGTTTCATAAAGCACGAACCCGACAGTTCGTTGGGATAAGACTCAATTTCTGTTTTTATTTATTTTCGTTTCTCAAAAGTTATCAAAAGTGGCTTTGAACACCGTAAAAATGACTGCACAAGGCATGCTCTTTCCACGGTGTATAAGTTACTCGGTTTAGACACAGGAACTGTTTTCTAAAAATGTTTTATAAACAAGTCCCATGTTATCCCATGGACCTGTGGACTTGTCGCTCTCTGAACCCCTTCTTCCCAAAGCTTATATGTTGCAGATAGATGGGTTGGTGGATAGATAGATCCAGTGTGTGAGCATCATCGTCAACTCTCTCCTCATCCCATTCCAAGGTATCTTCCGTTGTGGACAAAAGATTCATTTAAGATTACTTTTCTTTAAATATTTCATGTATTAAAGTTACTTTTTAAATTTTTCAAGCATAGCGATTCGAAAACAACGGCTGCTCAAGATTAGGATTGACTGTAAACATCTATTTTCCCCATAATGAGGATATACCTAGAGGAAACACCTCGCAAATACGTGGAGGTATCAAACAGCTGCTACGAAAACTGTTTCTCAAAACAAATACGGAAAACATTCGGTCAGAACACTTCCCAACCGCCCTACTTCGCCGCTGCGCAGTCGTTCACAATCTATTCGTGCGTCTGCGCAGGAAGACCAGTAAATTTCAGTAAACTGGTCGCCATAGATGTGGGCGGACGTGTGGTTTACGTAGGATTATGAGGGAGATCGTACATCTTCAGACGGGCCAGTGTGGGAACCAGATCGGTACCAAGGTATGTACGGTGATCGGAAGACTACATGTAATGTGTATAACGTCATACATATCGGTTGACATTGTGATAAGTACGTATATGTGTGTGTTGTGGCCGGCGCTTTTTGAATATACTGTAGCTTATATTTCTTATCTTTAAATGTCCCACAGTATTACCTATGTGCAACATCCTTATATTTTTTTTTTTTCAAGTAGAAATTTCGATGGATGTGTAGCTACACAGTGAGGACTAATGGTAATTACCATAGAAAATACTTTATACAAAGAGGTGTTGATCATGATGAATTTCCCCGTGCCATTTCATTTGTAGACTTCAATTTTCCACTTCTCGAGAACTGGCCATACTTGTGGCTTGCAGTTTGGAGAAAAAAAAAATAACAGGAAGAAATACTATTCGGCGAGGATTTTGCACGACAGGGGATGTTTTTGGTGTACGTATGAGGGGGAATTGCTAACGAAAGACATGTAGGGAGAAAATATACCAAACTAGCCAACGCCGCCATACCAAAACTAGCCTAAGAATTGCCAGAAGCAATTTCCAAAGGCGGTAATGGACAATAAACTAAAAGAACACGGCGGTGCCATTTTCCAAACAAGGAGCCCGCAGTGAGGCAGGCACCGCATTCCCTCGCACAAAGCAAAACCATTATTTTTCCTTTATCATTTTAAAACCCGTCTGGATCAAGAGACAAACTTAGAAAAAAAAAAAAAGAAATATTAGAATCTCCGTCAAATAAATCACCAGAAAGTAATGTATAGAGACTACTGAAGCTTTTGAATATTTGTAGAAGAATGTCGGGGTCGGAAGTAGATTTTTCGGTCCAGAACCATTATTGGAACAAAACAATGCGAGAGGTAGGTTTCGCACGACCCTCTGTCGAATAATTGATTTTTTTTTTCTTTTTTCACAGTTACGAGCATTTCCTTAGAATTATTTTTCTGCAAGTATTTTAAAGAAATCTAAACGTTACTCGATAATCTCCCCAAGCTTACCTACATGATGCAGTGGGGAATATTCACCACAATTACGAAAAAGTTTTTATGACGAAGAGCGTAGCATAAACCGTGAACTATTGGTAATTATGAAGTGTAATCATAAATAAGTTCAGGATATCATATATTTCCCTTTAGAGTGATTAGTATATTGTAATTATGACTTTAATGAGAGATGGGGAAACGTGATTTGAAATATCTTTTCCTCTACAAAGCTTGATGAACAAAAATCTTTTTTTTTTTTTATATTTTTTACTGAAGGTAAGGAAGGGGATCACTAAGGGGCTTGGAAACTGTTTACGAAAAGGGACTTCTGTGTAAATACCTGGTACACTGTGACGAACGTTGTACCATTGGAATCCTTGTACTGTAGATTTAATATCTTTGGTGTAGCTTCTTCTATAGTAATGAATACTGAATTTAGATCCATACCTGAGGTTTACAAACTCCTATGATAATGAATATTAAGTAAATCTCTCCCCTTACGTGAGGTTTTCATGGGTTCTGTTGACACTTGGGTGAGTTCAGATGTCTGTGAAGATATAAGGATCGAATCCCTGCATAAGGAGGAATCTGTTGCACACAAGGTCAGGTTCTAATATTCCAATAGACATCTTAACTCCTTGTTTACCTCTCGCACCAAAGAAGCCTTCCTCTTAACCTTACCACTAACGAGTTACTTGACATCGTGAGATAATTTGGTGAAAATTCACAATCCCATTCTCTTAGACATTCATTTACAATGGCATAGACGATTTGATAGTGATTACAAATCTAGACTGAATAATGATAAGTAACTTATTTTTTCTTCATAAATAAGAATCGGTAAGATATTTACAAGTAAAGTCATGAACATACTGATAATGGAAATGAGGGGAAACTGAGCAGCACAAAATTTTTTACCCCGGCCTCAGCAAACTTTGTAGCATCAGGAACAGACGCTTGGATTCCTCTGTTCTTACTTGTGTGGAAGGATACGCGAGTTGGGTGTCCAACCCCTCCAAGCTCCCTGCCATATCATTACAAACACGCAGGGAATACGTGAGCAGTATCATTTCTCCCCTATCCCCAGGTTTCACATTGCACGGATACTAACTAACTTTTTCTATCTAAACTGAGAATCTATGGCTCGGAAGCCGATTCTTTTTGATTGACAGTTTATTTCTATTTTTTTCAGTTCTGGGAAACAATTGGGGACGAACATGGCATAGGACCCGCTGGGGAGTATATCGGTGGAGATGACAAGGCCTTGATGGACTTGAAGCTGGAGCGAGTCAATGTTTACTTCAACGAGGGCAGCAAAGGTACCTACTACCCTCGGGCTGTCCTGATCGACCTCGAGTCTGGCACAATTGACACTGTGAGGGCAGGGCCGCTGGGAAGGCTCTATAAGCCAAGCAACTACGTGTATGGTAAGTGAAGCCTTGTCTGTAACACTTGGTTTAGCGAACACTGGACGTGCTCCTTTGTTTAATTTGCCGGTCTCTGTAGCCTCATAGAACACTAAAGGGTCATAATTGGTGTGAAATCGGGCATCTAATGAGAGTGAATGAGACGAAGGCAGAAGAGAGGAAGGTACTCCGGAAAGCAGTGTTCACAGTGTTGGGGTGATGTGTGAGTGCTTGCTCTTCGGAGGTGGGATGTGGGCGTGTGTGAAAGGGGAGTTAGTGGTGGCGTAAGTTAGGTTGCAAGCAAGAGAAGAGAGGGATATGGACGGTGCCACCTGCAAAGGAGAACGAGTGACAAAGTACTGGGAGGTCACGAGGAAGGCATAGATGCTGGAAAGGAGAGAATAAGAAAATGTTTTAGAAGGAGATGAGCAGTGTGTGGGGGGAACAAGAGAATTAATGGGAGCGACAGTGATTGGACCAGACAGGAGAAGCGGTAATAGGCTAACAAGATGCGGAAAAAGAGATGGAGTGAGTATCACTGGAAGGCAGTCGACTGTGAGGTAGACAATAGTGGCAGAGGTCTGCCCTCCTGTGGCACTTGTCTTTGGGCCCTCCTCCCCCAAGGATTTTGGTAAAACTTTTGGTCTTCCATATCTCTAAAACCATTTGACAAAGTTTGGCATAGGATGCTTGCTTTCTGAACTTGTGGACGTCCTTTGGTTTTTCTGCTTCTCTTTGTTCCCTAATGCATTCGTGGTTTTTCTCTCTGGTCTTTCCATTGTAATTATTATTGGAGCGACTTCCCTTTCTTATCCTATCAGCAGTGATGTCCCATAGGCTTATGTCCCACACGGTTATGTCTTATCGCCTCCTCTCTTTATCAATGATCATCCCTCTCCCCATCTTCTATGGCTGTCCACTTTACCCATTTCAACTCGCTCTCATTCCCTCTCGGGCTGCTCCTCCTCCTCCTCGTATTCGTTCTTTTTCTCGGACTGAACATATTTCTTCTCTCAGTTCGAACCTGTGCAACATCTCGGGAATGGGCTGGCAGTGAGCTTGTTAGCTTCAGTGGTGCTAGAGCACAATTTCTCCCTACGTGCCTTCTCTAGGTGTCACTCGTCTCCCTCTCTTCAGTCACGAGACACCACAGTCCAACCCTATGGTTACCGCCAACATGCTGGGCATACCCTATCCTCTACTCTTCTGGGAACCACTCACACTTAGTATAATAAAACCTGCTTCCTAATCGGCGATGATGCTTTACATATGCCGAAAATATTTACCTTGTGAACAGCTATTTCTTATTTATATTGGTTCTACTCCCACGAGTATGGAGTTCTCCAGTTCCTCGTCCAGCTCTGTATCAGGGAAAGTGGAAGGGAAAACCTTCCGTCTCATTATTTCCCCTCCCTGAGATCACTTCTCTCCAACCATCCTTCTCTGTGTAGGCTGCCCTCTCCCCATTTGACAGGTATCATTTTGGCCACTCTTCTCGTGAGCTGTGTGCATATTTATCTGCCACCGAGGCTTGGACTCGCCGGGGCGCGCGTGTGGTTATAGTTTCCCGCAGTTTTATATTAAGATATGAAAGGGTAGAAGAAGTACGTATGAGAGAGCTGAAGGTGTACTGAAATGGTATGGACATATGAAGAGGATGAGTGAGGATAGCATGACTATGAGGCAATACATATCAGGATTGGAAGGAACGTGGTGAAAGATGCTTTGAAGGCTCGGAGGCCTTGAACATGCAGGAAGGTGCGAGGCGTGAAAGGGATAGAGCGATGTGGTTCACAACGGATTGCGTTCTGTCAATGGCCTGAACCAGGACACATGAAGGTTGTGGGGAAAAAAACAGGGATAGGTCTGTGTGACCTTTTATTCCTTGCTCCTCCCTTTTTTTCTATATTGCTCTGTCACCTTTGATGATTACCCTACCAAAGTCCACCATGTTTTGTAAGTCTCTAAGCTGACGTACCTTCAAGCTACACAGCCATGTAGTGACCGTTCTTCGACGAGATACAGGCCCTCCCGAAGTAGCTTTTCACTCCCAGCATAAGCAAAAATAAGGCGAAGTTCGGTAACTCTCTCTCTCTCTCTCTCTCTCTCTCTCTCTCTCTCTCTCTCAATAGGACCCATGAGCATATCTCCTCTAATTCATATCGTTAATCCCTAAACAATAGACAATACAACTGGATGTTTTGCAACGACAGTGGATATTTTGTTTCGGCACAAGAGACCCTGTAAAGCAGACGAATTTCACAGGAAAGCCACTGTCTATATGGCATTCGATTCTATTACACTCGTAAACAACAGATATCCTCTTATTACACGTAATGAATTCAGGAAACAATGTCGTGAAATTCAATAGTAATGTACGATTTAGAAACAAAAGCTGGGACTGTGTGTGTTCCCGGTCCTTCCCAGAAGTGGGATAGATAGAAAAATAGGTCAACACCCCCCCCCACCCACCATCACCACCACAGAACACACACACACACCTTTTTTCATTTCCGAAATGAAAATCTACTTTCAACACGACAGTCGCTTATAAAAGTTATCCCTCTGGTGAAGAAGAAAAAAATAAACGCACGATAAGATCACGTTTAAATCTCTCGAGGCTTCTGAGCTGTTAAGCAGACCGTTTTTTTTTTTTTTTTTGTTTTATTTTTCCCAGCTCAAAATATCTGTATCCCTCCCCCCCAATCAGTTATTCCAAAATCGAATGATCACAGCGGAGCCTGCGACGTGCGGGTCCTCCAGTTAATCCACGGAGCGAAGGCTTAATCAACTCTTGGTGTATCCTCGGAAGGAACAGCAAGTTTACTGCACTCTCCTTAACCTTAGCTATCATCATCTGCTAGGCTTAATTTCTGGTTCCCTGTGATCCATGACGAATTACACCTTGATATTAATCGACCAGATTCCTTTACGACCTATTAGAACTCGGAAGTTGATCTACCAGACTCGTAATATAACCATTCCAGGTTGAAATTAATCTACCCAACGCCTCCATGCCTTATTACAGATTAGATATATATTTAATACAACTCTTGTTTGACGTATTGCAGCTTGAAATCCATCTCTCTAAGGTCTAATCATATTCTATGTTAGCTGAGACGGTGCGCGGGGGCACCTAAAATGCCCTACTCACAATAATGTACCGGTGGTCGAAACATCATCTCGAGGAGCCATTTCTAATAGACCAGATGATACGTATCTCATGTTAACGCCAGAGGACACTTGCCCTAGGGACCTCACTGTCCCGCAAGCTGATCCCCGAGGGGTTACGGCCCCTTAACATCCCCTCATTGCCTTCTGTTGGGGAGGGCTGAGCCTCTCCTGGTCACTGCAGCGTTCGTCCGTCCTCAGCCACTGAACCTCCTCCTCCTCCTCCCTTCCGCTGAACAGCCTGACGGCCACCTCATACCAGGGGGTAATTCCAGACGTAACTGCCGTTATCCGTTATCTGTCCGAATCCCTAGGTTTGAGCCGATCTTGATCCATGATATAACGAGGATTTGTAAAGTCTGGATTTGGCGTGTGCATCACGTAAGTGCCACCCCGGGCAACGAGGGCTACCGAGAGCGTCTTCGTGAAGTAGCCGATGAGGCGTCGAGTCGTCTTGCAAACAGACGCGAGGCCTTTGCCTCCACTCTCTCTCTCTCTCTCTCTCTCTCTCTCTCTCTCTCTCTCTCCCTGGCTACGAAGGGGGAAGAAAGGGAAGAGAAGGCGGGGCAGGCAGTTAGCTGGTCTGCTTAAGAAGAAAGGACCTTGCAGGCTTACCCTGAACAGGGCCCCCGACAAGTTAAATCCCGAAGGCGACGGGCGAGGGTTTGTGGACAACGCTCTTATACGAGGGACTGGTATTATAAGTCCTTTTTCTTTTTTATACATGCTCGCCGTTTCCCGCTTGAGCGAGGCAGCGTCAAGAACAAGTGACTAAGCCTTAGACGGGCAATGCATCACGTTGTTTTCCTTGCTAAGTTCCTTCCTTTCGAAAGTAATACAGGAAGGGAGGAATTCGAGCCATCGGCTCTAGTCCCTCTTAGTCGCCTTCTACGAAACGTAGGGAGTACGTGGGATGTCGTCTTTATCATGAAAAGACAATGGTAGGAAAAGAAGTCTGAACACAGATATTCTGTAATCTCAGAAAAATCTGGATCTCTAAGGAACAATTGAGAGAAAAAAAAAAAGTTCCCAAACTGACTGGTTCTGTTTCTTGAGTAGACACAAGAACAATAATACAAAGCAAGTCATTGGATACACGCTCCCGATACCTTTAGATTGAAAATTAAAGTGGTTGAGAAAACACAACACGAATCGTTGCCACACAACCAAAAGCCCTTCTAAGCTGGGATGCTGACCCCGGGTGGAGGTGGTCTAGAAACACTTGAGGAATCAACCGAGGGAATTCGAACCACTGAGAAAGTTTCTGAAGATAAGATTGTCTCCTCCTCGCACTGCGGAGCTGAGTCGCTGGACCCTGAAAATCAATCAGTTTGGAGAAGAACGTCTCCCCTGGAGATTTACTGGAGGAGCACAGAGGATAATCTGGTTTAGGACTTCTGTAACCAGTGCCTGCTTCTCGAACATACAGTGGTGTCCATAAGTAAAAACAGAATCCCACACGCTGGCTCTTAACACACTCCCGAGATATGAAGCACCGTGGAACGGACAGTTCCTCTATCGTGCACAGCCTTCTGCTGCTCCTCTTTCCCAAGGGCCTCAGAAGAATGGGAGTGCCCCCCCCCCCCCCCCAATCACTAGCCTGAGGCTGCCGACCGAACCAGGAAAAAAAGTCAGTGGGGCCTTCCATGAAACGCGTCTTTCCAGGTTCTTCATACATGTCCACCCAATCAACAAATCGGAAAAGTTGGCCTAAAAGATCGCGAACTTGGCCTGTACCCACGCCATGTCGTTGGACGGAGATAGAGAATTGAACTTCCACAACAGGAGCCCTTGGTTTCGAACGAATGAAGCAAGGCTGGCGTAGTGCAAGGCCTGTCTTCATGCGAAGGAGTCCCAAGGAAGAAAAGTGAGTACTCCATTCCATCTCGAGCCACGTCAAGTCCAGACTGTGTGTGTCAGTTAAGACTTTTTCGTGCTGATGGTAACACCCGCTTCTAGGGGAAACTAGATGCGTAACCTTGGTCTAGCACGTTCTTTCGAATTTGAGACCAAAAGGAAGTCATCTTAGTAGACGAAAACTGCAGCTTCTGCAGAGGAAAGTCCTCACAAAAGACCTCAGGAGTTATTTACAACCGAGATGACATCGCTTGAACGTGGGATCTGGGAATCAAGAGGTGGCCAGGTTGCCGGACGATGGTGTGTTTGCTTTTATCTATTATTTTGGGATGTACAAAAGGCAATGATAAAACTTTGATCTCCAGCTTCGCGACGTACCACACCCATGTTGGATGTTGAGTGAAAAGTTTGAAAAAGAGAGTATTTGGTGTAGAGGTCGGGACTGTAGGTAGAATTGGTGGGTAGGTAAGCAAGGTTTGTGTTACTTGCTGGCTTGCTGTGATGAGCGATGCGATACAGACTACTTGTTCGGTGAGTGAGCGGAGCAGATACGTTGAGAGTCGGAATGGAACAGATATGTGATGTGATGGAGTGGAACACTCATGGGCTGTGATGGAGTGGACCAGTTATGGTCCGTAATGCAGTGGACCAGTTATGGTCTATAATGCAGTGGAACATTTATGATCTGTGATGAGTGGACCAGTTATGGTCTGTGATGGAGTGGAATAGTTATGGTCTGTGATGGAGTGGACCAGTTATGGTCTGTGATGGAATGGACCAGTTATCTTCAGTGACAGAGCGGGAGAGAGAGATGTTAACTGACCGAGTGAAACAGTTATGTTCAGAGTCTGAATGGAACAGATATGTTATCTGAAGTAGTGGAACAGAGAAGGTATCTGACGGTGTTGAATAACCATGTTCAGTGATGTAGTGGCACACACATTTTTTCAGTGTCCTTAGAGACTGGGGAGAGACAGGTACCCTTAGTGGACCCTCAGGGACTGGGGAGAGACTGGCACCCTTAGTGGACCCACAGGGACTGAGGAGAGACTAGTGCCAGGTAAAGGATCGCGAGACACTAGGGGGAGGCTACTGCCAGACAGAGGACCCCCAGATACTGGTGCTTCAGAATATCTCCAGACACGAGAGAACCTTGTTCCACAGGGCTTCCCCAGATACCTGGGGAGGACAGATGCCCTAGAGAACCCTCAGACCCTAGAGAGAGACTGGTGTACAACAGAATACCCAGACTTTGGGGAGAAACTAGTGCCTCACAGAGGACCTCCAGACACTGGGGAGATACTGATGCTAGACGCAGGACCCCCAGATAGTGTGGAGAGACCGTTGCCAGGCAGATGATCCCCAGAATCTGAGGGTAAACTGGTGCCAGGCAAAGAATCCCCAGACCCTGGGGAAAGATTGGTGCTCTGTACATGATCCCAAGTCCAAGGGTCGTCTGAAACTGGTCGTTTCAGGGGAGCTTTCGACGCTTGTAAAAGACGATCTTAAGGCCACGGGGATCACGATCGTGGGCTGTTGAGACGTCTTATCGTGACACATGGGACTGGAATGTCTGAGGCTGGAATTTCAAGGTGTTACAGTAAGTCTCTGAGGTCAAGTGTGGCTCGTGTGAGCCAAAGACGACTGGGGGTGAAAAAGAGGGAGTGACTTCCAGTGGATGAATGGGGGGATAGTTCCGATAGCATTGAGGCACTGCCATAGTGAGTTAAAGGAAGCTGAAGTGGATTATTTGAAAGGAATACTAAGAGAGAACTCTGACAGGTAATTGGATGGATGGCTTGGAGGCATCGAGGCTAAGTCGGATGGTACAAAAAGGGAGGTTAGTTCAAAGATCTGTGTGGGTGTGAAGTTAAGCCGTAGGAGTGTATGGTAGA
>JAUUDZ010047419.1:0-10573 GCA_032361705.1 Panulirus versicolor | reverse complement strand
TACCACACTGGCCACACACACACCACAGTCTGAACATACCACACTGGCCACACACACACACCACAGTCTGAACATACCACACTGGCCACACAAACCACAGTCTGAACATACCACACTGGCCACACAAACCACAGTCTGAACATACCACACTGGCAACACACACCACAGTCTGAACATACCACACTGGCCACACACACCACAGTCTGAACATATCACACTGGCCACACACACCACAGTCTGAACATACCACACTGGCCACACACACATCCTACAGTCACCCAGATGATGTCACGCTGATCCTATCAGTGTTGTGTACTCGTCTTCCGGGGTTCAGTCAACTAAGTTTTTAACTTGTCGATCAAGTTAGACTGACGCTTCTGTCATCACTGTACCTTTAGTGTAGGAAACTGATAGAGATTCGTCTGTCAGTCTGTGCTCCATCCAGAATTCGTGTTCCGTTACGAATTCGTGTTCCATTTTCTCTTCACGTTCCTCTGGAAGTGTGAGGATTTCTGTCACTGCTTTCTTATCCATGACATCAGTTTTTGTTGTTGATACGGTTATGTCTTTCGATCTGGGAGGTTAATTAATGTTGTTCCTGTGGTCTGCAACATCGAATGGATTAAGGGAGAACATTTTATCCCTGTGTTCTGCCTCAAGATCATGGACGAGGTCTGTGTTCTGCCCCAAAGTCATGGACGAAGTCTTCTCATCCTACCAGACCGGAGTGGAGCGAGTGGGTTTGTGAGATCGACAGCATCACCTCCAGGTACTGAAACCCATGTATGAATATATGAACATATGAAGCGGCTAGGGGAAACCAGGTAAAGGTGTGTGGGGCCTGGATGTGGATAGTGGGCTGTGGTTTCGGTGTATTACACATGACAGCTAGAGAATGGATGTGAGCGGATGTGGCCCTCGCATGTTTCCTGGCGCTACCTCGCTGAAATATCTTACCCAGCTCTGTGGTCTAGTGTGAACCTAATATTAGTCGCCACTGTGGTCCGTTGATGTGTACGAAATGTTTACTGTGGTGAGCAGTGATGCCCTCTGGCTCGTTAAACACAGTTGATGGTCCTTGTGTGAATCAGTCACATAGCCTCATTTTTTCAGGGTGTTTGCCCGGACTCTCTTCGTTTTAGAATCTCTGTCCATGTTCATTTTGATCCAAAGATCAAGTGGTAGGTAAGTGTATGGAACCCTAGTCAACTGACCGTGCAAGCAGACCAACTCTCATGTAAAGTCCATTTTCACCAGAGAGAAACATCTGCAACCAGGAACGGATAAGCCATTTACCAAGTCTGTCATCATTAAACTGTCGGAATCTTTGCAGGAGCCTTAACCTTGTGTTCTGATGGAGTGTGTCTATAATTTTTCTTTTTCCGTAGGAGGCTCCAGTCATAGACAGAAGTCCACATCAAGGCTGGGCCTTAATTAAAATATAGAAAGGTTAATGAAGGGGACAATAAGAGACAAGGGAAAGCCTTTAAGAATTTTGGAAGAAGTGAAAAACCTGTCTTTTAAAACGTGCCAGGTCATAGTATTTGGGAAAGACACAAAAAAGTGGAGTTCCAAAGCTTCAAGATGTCGGGAAAGAAATAATCAAAACGGCCCAACCTTGAGTTGCCAACGGCCACGCAGTAATCATGTGACGCAGCAGCTTGCCGAGTATTGTGTGATCTAGCTAGTGGTGTGGACACACAAGCAGCCAGCTCTCAGGAGCAAAATCCAAAGTTATACCTGCAGAAGAGGGAAAGTGAACCAATATTTCGGCATTGGGCAAGCGGGTCAAATTTTGAAGTTATCCTAGGACAGTTTATAGGTCGGACCACTTTCGACTCAGCTGTGTCAAGTAAGGATGCAGAGCTAGAACCACCCATGCTCCATACAAGGATGGATCAATCCTTTGTGTAAACGGAACAAATGTGTGGAGGAAAAGAAATATTTCAACAACTAAACATGACTCCCAGTTTCTTATAGGAAGACTTCTTTATCTCCGTAATGTAGGGATTCCAAGATATAGGGAATGTTACAGTCATAACAAGAATGTTCATTGAGTCATAAGATGGAATTACAGAACCGACAAAGGAGATAGGAAAGTTATGAGGAATTTTTGACAGAAATTTGGTTGAAACTGGGTCTTGGAGGCACTAAACTTAACCAGATTTCGTCTGCCCAACTGAGATATCCCGTCCAAATATGAGTTTATTGAGGGAGTTGTGTCGAGACGAGACGCCGATTGAGTGGGAGAGGAATGAGCACAATTGAAGGTTGTGGAGGAATTCAGTGTTGAGTCGTCAGCGTATGAGTGCATTTGGTTATTTGGGGAAAAAATGAAACCGATGTTAGGAAGGTGAAATAGTGAAGGGGACAGGACAGAACCTTGAGGGACACCGCTGTTGATGAAGAATGGGAGAGGCTGATCCATCACCAGTCACAGAGGCAGATCGGTCAGAGAAGAAGCTAGATATGAGGGAGGCAAGCCAAAAGATGGGAGCTTTGAGATGAGACCCCGATGCCACACCCTGTCAAAAGCTTTGGTTATGTTTAGGGCAACTCAATAGGATTCCTCAAAATCTTTCAGGGATGATGACCAGACATTAGTAAGATAGGAAAGAATGTCACCAGAGGATATCGCTCTACGAAAGCAAAGCTAGTGATCAGAGAGAAGACTGTGAGATTCAAGATGTCTGAGGATTTAGATTCAAAGATTTCGGAAATGGTAGATGTCAAAGCAACAGGACGCTAGTTAGAGATGTCAGAACGGTCACCCTTCTTAGGAATGAAATGTATCAAAACATGCTTCCAAGAAGAATGAAAAGTTTTGTTTTTAAAACAGAAACGGAACAGGCAAGCAATCACCGGTTCAAATTCAGAGACACTTTCAGCACACGAGGATGGATGCCATCAGGACCATAAGCCTTGCTTGTGTCCAGAGAGAGAAGCGCTTTTAGGATAGTCCGAAAAGAGATTACAGGAAGGGGAATAGGATTAGTAAGAGGAGCATCCGGGGAGAAGGAATGTTAGTCATACACGGTGGAATTGGAGGAGAAATAGGAACCAAAGAGAGTTGTTTTGTCCCTGGGAGTGGAGTACTTCTACCATATTCATGACCCTCAGCCAGAATTTCGTCATGCTGCTGCCTATGTTATCAGACATGGCAAATGATTGTCCCACAAACTTGATTAGCTTAGGATTCAGGACTCTCTTCTGGTGGTGAGAATAATCTTATATGATCCCCCTCATCGCCTGATGACGTCACCCAGTGTTTCAAGAGGGCATTCAGATCTGGGGTTAGATATAACCCAGCTAATGCTGCATACCTGAGATTTGTCCATGTTAAGGCTTCATGCATCAGTGTCAACCGCCTGAGACTTCTTCAGTAATGGTTTCCTTGGAGCGCATGAGCATCAGATCCTGTGCATTAACATGACGAGCAACCAGCTGTTCAGCCGAGTCTGACCCACGATATATCTGATTCCAGACTGATCAGGTAAACGGTCTAGGACAGTAGCTTCTTCCTGGGAAACACAACCCATCCTCAGCCTGGCCTGGTTTGTGACGGATATTCCTGATCAATGATGGATTGTCATGTTTGGTACACACTGTGTTCCTGTATCTCATGTTGCATGATCATGACGTATCGTCCCCTGTCGTTCGGTTTTGGCAATGAAGAAAGGCATTTATTCTCATGAAAGTAATCACCAGAGTCAGTTATTCGTGTACTTGATTTAGTGTCAGGAAAATCTCTTTTCTTGATAGTGGGGCTGAGTGTGAGCGGGTGAAGGAAGCAGTGCGATTAGCCTAACTGGCCGCTTGAGGGCAGTAAGCCCAAGATTTAGTGTGGCCTTGGGCCACCCGGCTAGAAGGGCAGCGCCATATATTAGGTGGAGGTAAACCAGCGAGTAATGTATGGAGTGATGCGCCCGGCCTGGTAGACCTGGCCACTACCACATTGGCTTTGCCATGTGATCTGCTGGACACTCGGGGATTGTGGGGTCTTTGAGTGGATCTTCATCGACGTGTCACCCTGAAGATATGGTACCTGTAGAGGGTTAGAGTTTGTGTACATCAGGGGAAACATTACTCTCCTCTGGAATGTTATGTGAGATACTTGTGTCTTGTTACAAGGGAGGGAGAACGTTGCTGAACTCACATTAAACAGACGGAGGGAGTCGTCTGGTATCACGGCCATACAGAGGGACTGGTCCTCTGTGGTCTCGTGTACCAGATGATGTCCTGCCGGTGTTATCAGGCTGATCGTTCTTTATCAGGAGCTAGTGTGATCATAGCCATTAGAGTGATTGCCCCAGAGTGTGTGCTCATGATAACACATTGATCGGCTAACCTCCCCGCCCTGATCCTGGTGATGGTGATAATGGTAGCAATGTGTGGTGAACGTAGTGGCTGTGATATTGATGGTGACAGTGGTGGTATAGTGGTGACAGTATGGGAGAACGTGGTGGTGATGGCAGTGGTCGTGAGCGTGATGGTGGTGACCACAGAGATGGTGAACGCATGATGATGGTGTTTATGATGGTGGTGGCAGGGAACATGATCCTGGCGGTGAACGTAGCGATGGTGGTAGAAGTAGTGACATTGGTTGTAGGGAACGTAATGTTGATAGTGAACTAAGTGATGGTGGTGGTGATGAGAGCGGTGTTTGTTAGTGATGGTGATGCTGGTTAGTTACCGTGATGGTGATGCTCGTTAGTTACAGTGATGGTGATGCTAATAAGTTACAGTGATAGTGATGTTGGTTAGATAGTATAATAGTGATGCTGGTTAGTTACAATGATAGTGATGCTGGTTAGTTACAGTGATAGTGATGCTGGTTAGATACAGTGATGGTGATGATGTTGACTGTAGTAATGATGTCATAATGTTGATAGTGATGGTGTAGGTGATGATGATGGTGATGGGTGTAGTGGTTAGGATAGTATGGACAATGGTTCATATGGTATTGGTAGCACTTGGCCACGTGGTGGTGATGGTGGAGGAGGCAGTGGTTGGTATGCTGGTAGTAGTGGGGTGTCTGGTGAAGGTTGTGGTACTTCATGTGTTGTCCTCCTGGTCATGATATAAAGAGCAGTGGTGGGACGTCGGTGGTGGTAGTGGTTTAGCGGAGTTTGGTGACGGTGTTTGAGGTGTTTGGTATGACGTATGAGGAAGGCTCAGCAGGAGTCCCGTGGTGTTGGTGGAGATGCATGAGGTGAAGCAGGAACCCATGGGAGAAGTGCGTGTCGACTTAGAACTCCTGTAGGAGGGGATGTGGCGCTCCCAGAGTGAGTGGCAGCTCTTGTTGTTTTGCTTGTGATGCAGTAGCGCAGTGGGTTCCCTTGTTGGAGCTGCTTATCGTGAAGGTACATGTGTTGTAGTGGTGTGGGTTGTAGTCCTTACAGTAGTGGTTGTAGGGGAAGCTTGTCGTGTTCAGGGTGGTGGTGAAGGTGATTTGCCGGAGATGCCACCGAAGTAGGTGGTGTTAACAAGTGTGGTGCTGGTGGTGTAGACGTTGTAGGGGTTCTTGTTGCAGTGGTGCTGGTGGTAATGCTCTAGGGGCAGTGCTCGTAGCGGTAATGTTGTGGCCTTGATGGTGGGGGTAGCCAGTCGTGAGGCGGACGTGGCCGGATATTAAAGCATGAAGCCAACCAACATCCTCAGGTCCTGACCATGTTCACCTTACACTGCTGCTGAAGTGGTTAATGACCTTTGTATACTGTACCAGTGATATACTGTACCAGTGATATACTGTACCAGTGGTGTACTGTACCAGTGATATACTGTACCAGTGATATACTGTACCAGTGATATATTGTACCAGTGATATACTGTACCAGTGATATACTGTACCAGTGATACACTGTACTAGTGATATACTGTACCAGTGATATACTGTACCAGTGATATACAGTACCAGTGATATACAGTACCAGTGATATACTGTACCTGTGATATACTGTACCAGTGATATACTTCACCACTAATATACAGTATCAGTGATATACTGTACCAGTGATATACTGTACCAGTGAAATACTGTACCAGTGATTTACTGTACCAGTGATATACTGTACCACTAATATACTGTACCAGTGATGTACAGTACCAGTGATGTACTGTACCAGTGATATACTGTACCAGTGATATACTGTACCACTAATATACTGTACCAGTGATATACCGTACCATTGATACACTGTACCAGTGATATACTGTACCAGTGATATACTGTACCAGTGATATACTGTACCAGTGATATAATGTATTAATGATATACATAATTTTTCCTACACATTGAGATGGTTGAGTGACAATAGATCGTTATACACCGTGAGAGCGACATGGCGACCCCTCAGTATGTTGGTGTGGCTAGAGTCGTGAGGGTCAGTGTGTTGAGCACCTCTTGATGGGTGGTGTAGGGGGGACTGAGGATGATCGTGCAGAACGCCCATCTTTGCACCTTATCTAAGCAGTGGCTGTTGAGTAGTGGGCAGGGCGGATTACCAGGCGGGGAGGATTCACTGATTTCATGAGGAAGTTGGTCTTACGTTCAGTGGAGGGAGCCATAAGTGTCTTGAGTCTATGAAGGCTGGAGAGGTGGTATATGGAGAGGTTGATGATGGTGTTCACATGTTCTCTCCAGCACAGATTCTCGTGTACAGTAATAGAGAAGCTTCGTGGGGTGAACACCTTGTAGGGTGCTGGGGGTCTACGGAGACAACAGTGGATGGGATAGTGTTGGAGAGGTTTTGGTTTGGCTGATAGTGACGTTGCTGACGGTCCATGTCTGGAGGCCGTCTGCAGCGTTCTGGAGGACAGTTTAGTGAGGAGAGATGTTATCTGCGCTGACGTCAGCCGTAGAGTCGTCGACATACGTCCATGGAGCCGTGGCATCCATCAGGATATTGTCTGGAAGGATGAGGAAGTATGGAGAAGCCATCTTGCTGTCCAGTGGTGCGCGAGAGGTGAGTGACTGGAAGGTGATGTGCCCACGGGAGCTCAGAGGCTGGTGACTCTCACTGAGGAAGTCTACAAGCCATGGAATGACACGACTCCGCAGGCTGAGGCTGATGACGTTGTTGATGTATATGTTATAGTTGACAAGGTCGAAAGCTTTCTTGAATTCAGGGAATGTGAGAGGCACAGAGGTCTTCCATCCTGCTGGATATTCTTTACAAAGTTTCTTTGGTTCTCCTGCTGTGGTCAGTTGTGGCTCTATTACACATTTCAGATGCTAGCTTGCTGGGGCGTCCCCAGGACAGAACTGCTGGGATCGTATCTCTTGAGTTGTACCTCCACAACTCCAACAATGTCAGATGCATTTTCCTGAATCCGATCCCTTAATTTTAGTTCTTTACATTAGTCCGTCTGTAGTACGTTCCTGTCTGTCTGACATTTCCATCACTTAACAATTGCTGACCTCTGTGACGACCGTGTCTGACCTCTGTGACGACCGGGTCTGACCTCACTGTGGTTCTGACGAGCAGTTTTGTTGTTCTGCTTCATTCGATGTATCTTGTTATTATTTTCTTAATGTATTCCTTGCTTCTCTTCCTGTTGTCCCTTGGTCTGCGAGGACCACTCCACTGGATTCCATTTTGTCCTCAAGTGTGTTACCTTGCCTCAGTACCTCACCTCCTGGCTGGATGAATCAAGAGTGAATGTACCCACAGCTGGTCGCCCAGAGTGATTGTAACCACAGCTGGTCGTCCAAAGTGATTGTAGCCACAGCTGGTCGCTCAGAGTGATTGTAACCACAGCTGGTCGTCCAGAGTGATTGTAGCCACAGCTGGTCGTCCAGAGTGATTGTAGCCACAGCTGGTCGTCCAGAGTGATTGTAACCACAGCTGGTCGTCCAGAGTGATTGTAGCCACAGCTGGTCGTCCAGAGTGATTGTAACCACAGCTGGTCGTCCAAAGTGATTGTAGCCACAGCTGGTCGTCCAGAGTGATTGTAACCACAGCTGGTCGCCCAGAGTGATTGTAGCCACAGCTGGTCGTTCAGAGTGAATGTAGCCACAGCTGGTCATCCAAAGTGATTGTAGCCACAGCTGGTCGTCTAGGTTGAATGTAGCCACAGCTGGTCGTCCCCTCTATGTCTCCCTTAGGTCCACCATTTCTTTTCCTTTCTTTCACCAAAGAAACTGCGTCTAGCGTTTGTATAGCCTTTACTCCTCTTTTGATAATTACTCCTTTTTTCCACAGGTTCAGAAATCATAAGTGGTTTACGTATGTGAACTTCCCACTTTACTGAGCATTCTAATTTCGGTTCCACCCACTTCTCTGCCTACCAGCCTCTCAGTGTTGACTCGTCAGCCTTCATGTCTCCCCCAAACCGTCCATTTATGTTAACAAACTCTGGTCAAGTCTGCTCTTTACTGCTCTAAAGCTTTCATCTACCGGACCAGAGATTTTCCCTGATAGACCCGTCCCTTGACAGTGATAGATCCGTCCCTTGACAGTGATAAGTCCGTCCCTGACAGTGATAGATTCGTCCCTTGACGGTGATAGGTCCGTCCCTGACAGTGATAGATAGGTCCGTGCCTGACAGTGATAGATAGGTACGTCTCTGACAGTGATCGTTCTGCCTCTAAGTGTGACAGGTCCGTCAGTGACAGTGCATCACTGACAGTGGCTATTAATCTTCCTACAGGTTGACATCATCATAAATCCTGGTGCACCTTCCTTGTGTGTGCCATCGCACCAGTCCTCATGCTCCACGTCTGTTGGATGAGCCGCAGACTCTGCTCGTGCCGCCACCTCCCTGCCTGCTATATCCCGTGTGTTGTGGGCAGGTCGGGTGGACACCAGCCTCCAGCACATCTGGAAAACATCCTTTTATCACCATGATTTACTCTTCATGCATTTCCCATCTCTTTCCCCTCTGGTTGGAAACTACTGGAATCCCCACAACAGACTTCACTCTATGGTCGCGCCCGCCGATGACTATGGTCTTCACTGATCGTGTGTGTGTGTGTGTGTGTGTGTGTGTTTTGCGTATGTTTGTATGCCTGTGTGTTTATATGTGTGTGTGTGTGTATGTGTGTGTGTGTGCGCACAATCTCTCTCTCTCTCTCTCTCTCTCTCTCTCTCTCTCTCTCTCTCTCTCTCTGTCTCTCTCTCATATTCTGTGTAACGCCTACAAGATACGTGTAACCTGATAAGTGTGTATTCCATCAACCAGACCAGGCTCTCCTCACCGGCTCACTCGTATATGTGTGGGCCTCAATCTTGAAACTTTAAAGAGTTAGAAAATGGTGACATTTAGCTTCTTTAGAATTATAAGAAATATTTTTCTTTCTTGAGGGGTAAAGATACTGAACTGGGACATTGTTCGGGATTCTCAGTGTCCCACATCCCACTTGGAGCATAATTCATACAAAGGATCACTGATGCTAACGTACATATCGCCACAAAACATTCAGGACTTGTTGTACTTACAAGATACATTGTTGTACTTACAAGATACACTAAAGAGGTGTTGAGGGCTGTCTTGTGCCTCCGTAGCTCAGTGTTTGGCTAGGCTTCCCTGGCGACGGCTTGCTCCACCAGGCAGTTTGATCATGTTACCTCCATCTGTGCCGTACAACCGGGCTGGTCCAACTTACATTATAGGACACTGTCGTGTTTCCTTCTGAAGGCTCCTCCCCTGACATACCTGTAGCATTTCTAATCCTTTGTCGATCGGCGTGACACACCATCCCAGTCTGTCATCCCAGCGAGGAATTATCTCCATATAAAGGTGAAGGGTCAGGCCGTCCAGTAATGCCTATATGTATAATGTGATGTACGTCTTTGGCGTCTGATGTTCTAGTGATGCACGTGTTGTACTGAAGTGACTCTGGTCAGAGAAGGATCCTCAGACGTAATGTAATCTAGTAGTGCTTGTGGCCTTGTTGGTGGTGTGAGCAGACACCACTCGCACGGTCGGGGGACAACAAGTGTTGTTAATGATATTATTACTGATCCCACTTGCCTGTAAAAAAAAAGTTGCTAACACAGAGCCTATCATCACTACACACTTCTCACTTCTCATGTTGGCTGGTCGACGTCGTCACTGTGAGGACATGGACTCGTTTCTTTCCAGTTACGATCAGTCCACAGTGTTCCTCCCCCTCTTGTACTACGTACGTCGTGTTGAGTACATTACTTACGTTCCACAAACGTGGCAGCTCTGAAATTTCCTTTCGTTTCATCTTGAAAATTGAGACGAGAAGAAAAAACAGACTCGTGTCAGTGCACGACACTTTATCAAAGACATATTTTCTCGAAATATTTTATCGACAAAGTTGACAGAGTTTCCGTCGTCAGTAAAATGATAGACTTATTGGAGCCTTCCAAATTCCACCAGCCTTCCTGGAGTCTCAGCTTCCACCTGGATTACTAGAGAGGAAATTTCCACATGGCTTATCGGAGCGTCTTAACTCCCACATGGCTTATCGGAGCGTCTTAATTTCCACATGGCTTATCGGAGCGTCTTAACTCCCACATGGCTTATCGGAGCGTCTTAATTTCCTCATGGCTTATCGGAGCGTCTGAACTCCCACATGGCTTATCGGAGCGTCTTAATTTCC
>JAUUDZ010047397.1:0-10573 GCA_032361705.1 Panulirus versicolor | reverse complement strand
TATCAACTCTATCATATGCCTTCTCCTGATCCATAAATGCTACATACAAATCCATTTGCTTTTCTAAGTATTTCTCATATACATTCTTTAAAGCAAACAACTGATCCACACATCCTCTAGAACTTTTGAAACCACACTGCTCTTCCCCAATCTGATGCTTTGTACATGCCTTCATCCTTTCAGTCAATACCCTCCCATATAATTTCCCAGGAATACTCAACAAACTTATGCCTCAGTAAGTTGAGCACTCACCTTTATCCCCTTTGCTTTTGTAAAATGGCACTACGCATGCCTTCCACCAATCTTCAGGCACTTCACCATGATCCATACATACAATGAATATACTTACCACATAATCAACAACACAGTCACCCCCTTTCTTAATAAATTCTACTGCAATACCATCCAAACTCCCTGCCTTGCCAGATTTCATCTTCCACAAAGCTTTCACTACCTCTTCTCTCTTAACCAAACCATTTTCCCTAACCCTCATTTTGCACACCACCCTGACCAAAACACCCTATATCTGCCACTCTATCAAACACATTCAAAAAGGTTCGAAATACTCACTCCATTTGCCCCCTTCACTGATGTTCCCATTTGTTCTCTTGTCTTACGCATGTTATTTACTGCCTTCCAAAACACCTTTTATCCTCCCTAAAGTTTAATGATAATCTCTCACCCCAAGTCTCATTTGCCCTCTTTTTCAACCCTTGCACCTTCCTTACCCTCCTGAAATTTTCTTTTATACATCTCCCAGTCACTGCATTCCTTCCTTGTATCATTGAAATGCCTCTCTTTTCTCTTTCATTAACAACTTTACTTCTTCATCCCACCACTCACTACCCTTTCTAATCTGCACACTTCCCACCTTTCTCATGCCACATGCATCTGTTGCACATGCCATCACTGCTTCGCTAAATACATCCTATTCTTAACCCACTCCCCTCACATCATTTGCTCTCAACTTTTACCTTCCTGGTCCTAGAGTCCATTCTACTTTATGGGGCTCCTGCAACACCCAGGTAGTTGGCCACATCCAATAGTTAGGACCATAGTTCAGAGGATGTTGTGATGCTGTGTCTATGTACAGTGTATGCCTATTTGTGATGTGAGTGCTTATGTGCAGAGACTTGAAGAAAACTGAGTAGTAAGTGCTCAGTGTCTTCTTTATGGTAGTTGCATCATGGCATGAAGGGTCTTGAGATATGTTAACACAGTGTTAGTAGTGTTGTAGCAAAGCATGATGTCCAGGGTACAGACAGAAAAGTAAGGCTCCTGCATATCTGTGGTGTGTGGTGTATGATGGGTGTGTGTCTGGTGGGCTGGAGCTTCCAAGTGAGTTGGGACATCATTTGTATAGCACTCATGAAGTCAGTTCAGTGCATGTGTGTTTAGACAGTGTTATATTTCCTGTGGGTGGGGATCTGTGGGTGGAGGTTACTTAAGTGTGGGCCAAGGGTAAGCTTTTTATTTATACTTAGGTGTCGATAATTACAGAGTGGTTAGGGTGGGAGGGGGTCTGATGCTGTTGCACTGAACTGAATGCCATGCATTTTGAGATAGGACTGCATTGGGAGGATCTCAGTTTATTTGTGAAGGTGCTGAGTGTTTTTAGTTACTGGACAGCCTAAGATTGTTATGTGGGCATTATTTTGTGTGATTTACAGCTTGTTATATCTGCCACAGAGGATGTAAGTCTAAGCAGGTGAGGGATACTTTACAATGGAGTGGATGGTTTGTTTGTATAGGAAGTTAAGGGACTTTTTTCATGTCCAAATCTGGTGCCAGTCAGTTTTCTGAGGCAGAAATGAAAATGAGCCCTTGCTTTCCCCTTATTAACAATAGAAGAATAAGTGAAAAAGACACAAGTACACCGTAGGGCACAAACAACGCAAGAACTGCTGGACAATCACGGCACTGACCACTGGCTGCTCATCACAGTCACAATCACCCTGCTATGCAGTGGACAGCCTGGAGCACACTCAGGGGCACTGAATTGACACCATCCCTGCTCTGAAGGGGTTTGCCAGCAAGTGGCCTGATGATGGAGGGTTCAAAAAAAGTCACTCAGGGGCCAAAAGTCAGGAGCGCTCTACCAACTCCTTGCGTCCCCACCCAGGCCCGGCTGTCCCCGGCCTGAGCCCCCCCCCCCTGTAGCTGAAATCACACCAGTCTATGTGGCTCATGGAGCTAGGAATGAATAATGCCATCTATTGTTCGGCTCCGTAATGAAAATAAACTATTGCCAAGTACACTTCCCCTCTGATATCCTAATCACAGATGCCATACACCAAGGCCTCCTGACCCTTAAGGAATGTCTTGGCACCACACAGTCAGCGCTCCTACATCAACCTGGGCAGGAAGATTTATGAGAAGTTCCTCATCCTCACTGTCTTTAGTGAAGGCCTCACCTGATATTCCAATGGGGTATAACTGCAAAGATCTCGGATATGGTGGGGGTACAACACTTACTTCAACAGCCTGCTCAGATACCATCCCAAGTGATGATGCCTCTTCAGTACAATCCATCAAATCGAACATTGGGTGGCCTTAACCACACCTCATCTCCAGCTTGATAAGAGCCATCCACACATGGTTCATCTTCCTTGTAGGGGTCCACTCCATGAACTCTGATGGAGTACCTGCACAGAATGCTTTCTGGGGCAGTTGTTAACAAGCAGTCACCCCATGGCAACAGATTGTATAAGTACATCAACTCTGCTACTGAACAGCCCTTCCTTATAGCTATGACCTTCACAGTACAATGGCACCTTTCAACTATGCCATTCCCCAAGGGAACACGTGCACATCGAAAATGGGGGTGTATACACCACTGTGAGGCAAACTGAGCAAACAGCTTGCTGCAAAAAGCTTTGTTGTCTGTTAAGCAGCTCCTCTGGCATCCTATATTCAAAGAACACTGCTTCCAACTGCTCACTGATGCATTCACAGGTCTGAAACCTCAGCTTGAGCCAGACAGCAAACTGCGATGGTCCACAATCAATGAGAGTCAGGTATGGCTGACCACTGGAGTAAGTAATGTCCATGTCCAAGCTTCCTTTCCGCCACTTAATTGGTGCTGGGTCAATGGACTGGCACACCTGACAACTAACAATGACTGAGCGCATCCGCTGCCTCGTGGCCGCTGGGTTGAATCACCTTGCAAAGTAGAATGCACGTTTCATGCATATATGTCTTGCACAGTGATGTACTCCTACAATCTTCTCACTGGTCGCATCTACTTTGGCTGCACACACACAGCTGGGAGACTGGCTGCGGGTACTTTCAACCATCATTGCGATACACGTGTTAGACCATCCGCCTTGTTGTTATTAGAAGTCACAAGAGTAAACTGACAGCTGAAGACCACACTCTTTAACTAGCAACAGCATTATTCCCACTCTCTTTTGAATAAGCATTTCAATTACTGCCTTGGTCTAAAAGCCTACTTCTTCCTGAGAGGGTGTCTGAAATCCAGCAGTGAACTTTCAAGGAGTCAGTCAACAATTCAACTTTCCTCATACGCCAAGCCAATGTGAGAGTCAACCCTTTGATGACTGCATCGAGCTCAGCCATGTTATATGACAGGGGGAGTCTTCACGCAACCATGCTGATGTGATAGGAGTCTTTATGCAACCAGTCAGTGTCTTCAATGATGTGCCCATCAACTTCAACTGTGCACCAAGTGCTAGAGAACTGGCATCTATCTAGACCTTAGCCTCATCACCCATGACATCCCACCATCCTCGTAACCTCTTCATGACGTGATTAGCTCTCCTCTTGATGAAGGCCATTGCCACTCACAGCCAACTGCACACAGGATAGTGGCCTACCGGTTTGCCACAATAAAAGAACAGAACAGTGACGAACATGTCAGCTCACTTGGCACATCTACCTAATTACCTCTCTTCCAGATGAGATTTCTCTGCTCTCCCAGACTCAGGCCCAACACTTAAGCCCCATCAGCAACCCATTCATGAGGCTTGCTTGCCAGCCTGAAGTTCTGAAGCTGCTCTTCCACACAGTTGGCCTCAACAATGTCTTCATTTACTAGGATGTCATCAATGTAAGCCGATGTTCCCATATTCACATTTGGATCCTGTGCCAGTACATAGTTCAGCACTGCTTTCATCACCAGCACTGCAACGTTTTGGCCAAAACCTGAACAACTCAGATAATACCTCTGACCCTTAAATACCACCATCTGGTATGGCCAGAGATTCGTGGATCCAAATTTGCAAGAAAACCTTTGTCCATCACCGACACATTCACAACTTGCATGCGCCACTTTTGCAGTCTATCTGCACACATGTCTGAGTCAGCCATAAATGCATCAATGTGTGAGATGAGCTCTCTAAAATTCAACATAGGCCTCACCTTGTTATGCTGGACTATCGCTATCAGTGGAATCAGACATTTGGCTGGTTTGTACTTTCTTCCTTTGTTCAAAAACAGCCATCTGTCCTCTATCCACTTCACCAGCTCCTCTTCATACATACAAATTTCTTACCAGGTGAGGCACAGAGTATGCCTCCACCTGGCTCCTTGCCCTCTGACCACATCCAAGAATTTGTCACAAGGTCGTTTGTTACACTGAAATCATGTTCTTCGACTCTAACTTCCGTGTTGGCAGCTGCAGAGATCACCAATTCTTCTGCTCTGATCAGCACACCACCTTGAACATTAACTCTAACCCCTCCAATCCCTTGGTGCAGCCTATACCAAGGATAAACATGAAACCAAGTAGCTTTGAAGCAGCCACATGCACACAGACTTCAGTAAAAACTTTGCTGCTAAGTTGGAGGTGTCCAATGCCTGTTCCCTTGCACCACCACTCTGCCCCTCTCAATGTAATCATGATGACAGCACCCTTCTTCCATGTCTTGCAGCACAAGACGTGGGCAATGTTCCGCCAACACCTGCAGTCCACCAACATACAACACTAAACACCATCCACACCCCCCACAATGCTCAGCAGCACCTCACTCACTGACTGCCAGAAGAGGAGGCTGGCGCAGATGCCTCCCCTCCTTGCTCGTTTCCCAAGCACATGGAGGCAATGTGACCCAAACTACCACACTGGTAACACCTCACATAACGCTGAGGGTGATATCTAACACTCCGTTGTGTTTCTCCACCCAAAGTATTGTTCTAACAGTGAACCAAGCAGTCCCTGGCAAGATGATTCAGGCTATTGAAAACATAGCACCTTTGGCTCATGGTGGACACATGTTGCACAGTGCCAGATTCCGTGGTGGCAACGCACACCTCTGATAATCCAAGGGGGCAGTCATCCATAATGACTGCCCTGGCCTGCACCAGAATCTGGTCCAAGTTGAGAGCCTCCATGCGTGACCCTGCCCTAAGCAGCTGGCAAATGTTCCCTGGAAATCCAGCCATTAAAGCATAGGCAAGGGCCTTGTCAGTTATCCCACCGATCAGGGATGCCAGGCACCACAGCTCGGCCAAGTACACATCTGGTGACTCTAAGGTGTGCAACTTCCTCCTGACAAACTGTTCATAGGCCACACATGGATCCACAGCACCTTGTCCCTCCATACTGTCTTGATAGCTTGAGGCAGAAATGAAAATGAGCTCTTCCTCATCCCTTTATTAACAATAGAACAGTAAAAGAGAAAGACATAAGTACACAGTAGGGCACACACAACACAAGAACTGCCAGACAACCACAGCACTGTGGACCACTGGTCACTCGTCACAGTCACGAACACCCTGATATGCGGTGGACACAACTTGCAGCATTGCTCGCACTCAGGGCACCGCATTAATGCCGTCGCCACTCTGAAGGGGCCTCCCAGCAACTGGCCTGACAGTGGAGGGCTCAAGAAAAGTCACTCAGGAGGCAGAAGGTGGTGGTGCTCTGCCAACTCCTTGCTTGACCACCCCAGCCCAGCAGTCTCCAGCCCGAGAGTTGCCTAACTCACCCCTAGCACCAGTAGTTGATGTCACTCTGGCCTACGTGGCTCATGGCACTAGAAAATGAACAGTGCCATCTACTGTTCTGCTCCCCAATGATGAAAACTGACTATCGCCAATTATATTTTCTAAGGGAATTTAGTCTGAGTTGCTTTTGCACTGACTATATTGGCATGGAAAGTAATGTAATGAGTGCATTATATGTGTAACCTAAAATGGTTTATAATGTGTTCATACAAGGTGACTGGAGGGTGAATAGGGTTCTTTTCTTTAAATTGGAGGCTTCAGTCAGAGACAAAAGTCCACATCAAGTCCTTAATTCAAATACAGAGAAGTTCATGAAAGTGAAAAAAGAGAATGGTGTTTATGAATTTTGAAAGAAGTGGCAAACCTGTCTTTTAAAATGTGCCTGATTATAGCTGTTGAGAAAAACATGAATTGGTATTGAGTACCAAAGCTTCAAAAAGTGTGGAAAAAATATTTATCAAAATGGTCCACCCATGAGTTGCCAATGGCCACACAGTAATAATGTAAAGCAGCAGCTTGCTAAGAATTGTGTGGTCTTGCTAGTGGTGGGGACACACAAGAAGCCAGCTCTTGGGTGCAAAAATCAAATGAATACCTATAGAAGAGGGAAAGTGAACCAACACTGCAGTGTACCGTAAGTAGGTTAAGTTTTGAAGTTAGACTGGGAGAGTTTTTAAGGTGGACTGTTTTCAACTCTACTCTGTCAGAGAGCAAACGAGAAAATGTAACATGTATATGTCTCGGGAGTGAAGTTTCTGATGGGTGTCTGTCTGGTGGGTAGATTCTAAAATGGGATTGGGAGGGCAGTTGCTTGTCAGGTCATTTTGGTATGTATATGTTGTGTGACTGCTGTGTTTGCTAAATGTTTGAGATCTTTAAGTACATAAAGGTTGTTCAAGTGTGAGACAAAGGTCAGTTTTTTATTTCTCCTTTGGAGTTGGTTTTTGAGTATATAGCACTTTGGATGAAAAGTGTACAGTGTTGTGCTGTTGCAAGAACCAAGTGCCAAGCATGCTGAAGGCAGACTGTACTGGTATATACTGTATTGTGTCTACTACAGTGCTAAATATACATAAAACTTGCTTCTTTCAAGAATGTTATATACTTACCAAAAACTTTCAGATAGGTAGTGTAATATTCTTCTTTAAGTTGAGGTAAAATGCAAAGAGCAAGAGATAAGTGTGAGAAGCTCTGGCCAATGTCCCCTCTCTGATGACACTCCTCAAACTTTTGAAGATGATGCCTCGCAACCTGTCACACAAAAATACTGTTGTATTAAAATCAATCTATGACAGATTGTTTTATCACTAAAACACTAATATAAGGGATCAATGGAAAGTTATCAAATGCTCTGAGCAGTTTCTACCTGGAGAGAAAGGATTGTGCGTGAGCAGGAGGGGGGAGGGTATGTGGTTTCCTTGTGAAGATGGGCATGCTCAGGGTGAGGGGCAGGTCTTCTGTATATCAGGGATGAGGGCATGGGAGGGGATTCAGTTGCTGTTTGCAGATAACAAAGCCCTGTTGGTGGACTCCAGGGACAAAACCAATAGGTTGTGACAAATTTGGAAGTGTATATCAATGGAGAAAGTTGATTGCCAATGTGAACACAAATTAAGTAATAAAGTCTGGCATGAGGATGAAACAGAATTGTTTGTAAGTTTGAATGGAAAGTGGAGTACTAAAAGGCATCTGGGAGTGGATATGAAATCTGATGGAAGCATAGGGGAATAATGTGAAAATAAGGTGAGAGAGGAAGTAAAAACCATGGTTTTTTAGGGAAGGTCACTGTCTGCGATGGTAAAAATGGGTGCGTTTTATGCTACAGTAATCCAACGGTATTTCATGGTTGGAAATCTTGTGCCCCTAAAAGCAAAAGAACAGAAGTAGTTCAATGTGTTAGAAATTAAATGTCTCAAGACAATATATGAAGTGAGAAGGGTTGTTTGTACAATAAATGAAAAGGCAGGAAAGGTGTGCAATAATCAGTGGAGCATGACTGAGAGAACAGAACAGCATGTCCTTACGTGGTTTGATCACACTGAAAGGATGAGCAAAGAAAGACCAATGACTTACTAAAAGGATATAAATGTTTCAAGAGGAAGGTGAATGGGTGAGGGAAAAATCAAGAAAATGGAAGAATACAGCAAAACAGGATTTGAGTTGTTAGAGCATGAAGATTCAGAGGAACAAGATGCGCACATAAGACAGACTGAATTGAAACATTTTGGTATACAGAGAGTGATGTACTGACAAGGGGATGAAACAGATCACATGGTGTTGGAAACAACATAATGGTTTATGAGAACAGAAGAAGGAGTCAAGTGGGGAGTGCTCATCCTCCACCAAAGGCTCAGAGTGGGGTGTGTAAATGTGTGTAGATGTAACCAAGGTGAGAAGAAAGAAGAGATAGGAAGTATGTTTCAGGAAAGAAACCTGGATGTTCTGGCTTTGAGTGAAACAAAGTTCAAGGGTAAAGTGGAAGAGTTGTTTGGGAAAATCTTGGGAGTAAAGTCAGGGGTTGGGGAAAGGACAAGAGATAAGAAAAGAGTAGCACTACTCCTGAAGCAGTTGTGGGAGTATGAGATAGAGTGTAAGAAAGTAAATTCTGGATTGATGTGGGGAAAACCGAAAGTGGATAGAGAGAGATGGGTGATCAATGGTGCCTGTGCACCTGGTCATGAGAAGAAAGATCACGAGAGGCAGGTGTTTTGGAAGCAACTGAATGAGCATGTTAGCAGCTTTGATGCACGAGACCGGGTTATAGGGAAAGGGTGATTTAAATGCAAAGCTGGGTAATGTGGCAGTTGAGGGTATAACTGGTGTACATGGGATGTTCAGTGTTGTAAATGGAATTGGTGAAGAGCTTGTAGATCTGTATGCTGAAAAAGGACTGGTGATTGGGAACACCTGGTTTAAAAAGAGAGATATACATAATTATGCAAGTAGGAGAGATGGTCAAAGGGCATTGGATTAGGTGTTAATTGACAGGAGTGTAAAAGACAGACTTTTGGATGTTGATGTACTGAGAGGGGCAGCTGGAGGGATGTCTGATCACTATCTTGTGGAGGTGAAGGTGAAGATTTGTAGAAGTTTCCAGAAAAGAAGAAAGATTGTTGAGGATAAGCAGAGACCAAATTGGAGGCTGAAGGATGAAGTGAAAAAGATTTTGAGTGATGGTGGTTAGAACATACAGGACGGTGAAAGGCATGCAAGGAATAGAGTGAAATGGAACGATGTGGTATACCGTGGTCGACATGCTGTCAATGGATTGAACCAGGGCATGTGAAGCATCTGGGGTAAATCATGGGAAGTCCTGTGGGGCCTAGATATGGAAAGGGAGCCATGGTTTGGTGGATTACACACATGACAGCTAGAAACTGAGCATGAGCGAATGTGGCCTTTTTTGTCCTTTCCTAGCACTACCTGGCACTAAACATGCATTCCACCAATCCTCAGGCACTTCACCATGATCCATACATACAGTGAATATCCTTACCAACCAATGTACACCGTCCAAACCCACCACACACACAGACACACACACACACACACACAAAGAAACTACCAAATCATATAATAAAGCAGATTAATAAAAAAACGAGATAATCATGACAGAAACTGAGTAGGATAAAAGAATGTTGTACAGGTAAACAAATTAAACATGCCATATTGACATGCATCCGATTTACGTCCATTTTGAGATCTGATCAGTCAGCCAGAACAGAACTCAGACATATGTCAGGAAGGGGGTGTATGTATCCCTGAGGTAGGGCTGAAAGAATTCTACCTCCATACTCCCTGCATGTTGAAGACGGTAACTAAAGGGAGTGGGAGGGAGCAGGCTGGAATCCCTCCCTTTCTTGTATTTCAATTTCTAAAACAGGGAACAGACGAAGGAGCCAGGTAGGGACTATGCATCCTCCTCAAAGGGTCAGACTGGGGTGTCTAAATGTGTGTGGATGTAACCAAGATGAGAAGAGGGGAGAGATAGGTAGTATGTTTCAGGATAGAAACCTGGATGTTCTGGCTCTGATTGAAACAAACCTCTAGGGTAAAGGGGAAGAATGGTTTGGAAATGTCAAAGGAGTAAAGTCAAAGGTTGCTGAGAGGACAAGAGCTATGGAAGGAGTAGCACTAATCCTGAAGCAGGAGTTCTGGGAGTGTGATACAGTGTAAGGAAGTAAATTCTAGATTGACGTAGGTAAAACTGAAAATGGATGGTGAGAGATATGTGATTATTGGTGCTTATGCACCTGGCCATGAGAAGAAAGAGTGAGGAAAGATTGGCAAAGAGGATATATGTGTCAGAGGTGGAGGGAACGAGGAGAAGTGGCAGACCAAATTGAAGGTGGAAAGATGGAGTGAAAAAGATTTTGAGTGATCGGGTCCTGAACAAGCAAGAGGGTGAAAGGCGTGCAAGGAATAGAGTGAATTGGAACGATGTGGTATACTGGGATCGACGTGCTGTCAATGGAGTAAACGAGGGCATGTGAAGTGTATAAGGTAAACCATGGAAAGTTTTGTGGGGCCTGGATGTGGAAAGGGAGCTGTGGTGTCGGTGCATTATACATGACAGCTAGAGACTGAGTGTGAACGAATGTGGCCT
>JAUUDZ010047387.1:0-10573 GCA_032361705.1 Panulirus versicolor | reverse complement strand
GTGTCAGAGGTGGAGGGAACAAGAAGTGGGAGACGAAATTGGAGGTGGAAGGATAGAGTTAAAAAGCTTTTGAGCGATCGGGGCCTGAACATACAGGAGGGTGAAAGGTGTGCATGAAATAGAGTGGAACGTTGTGGTATACCGGTATCGACGTGCTGTTGATGGATTGAAACAGAGCATGTGAAGTGTCTGGGGTAATCCATGAAAGGTATTGTGGGGCCTGGATGTGGAAAGGGAGTTGTGGTTTAGGTGCATTACACATGACAGCTAGAGACTGATTGTGAATGAATGTGGCCTCTGTTGTCTTTTTCTGGCACTACCACGCATGTGCATGGGGGGAGGGGGAGGTGGCATTTCATGTGTAGTGGTTTGGCAATATGAATGGATGAAGGCAGCAAGTATGGATAAGTATATGTGTATATATGTACATGTCTGTGTATGTATATGTATGTATACGCTGAAATGTATAGGTATGTATATGTGTGTGTGTGGGCGTTTATGTATGTACATGTGTATGTGGGTGGGTTGGGCCATTCTTTCATCTGTTTCCTTGTGCTTCTTACAAACACGGGAGACAGCGACTAAGTATTAGAAATGAATATAGATATATATATTTATTTGTATATTTTTATGAAAGAGTCATGGTGTTACCAAGGGCCTTTCAAAATGCTCTCTTGGGTGTGCACACACACTCACATAAGGATAGACGGAAGGATGGATGGACCTCCATGGTGTGGTGGTTAGCATTATAGGCCATCATGCATGCGTGGATGCCGTACTTTCATGAATGATAGATTATATTTATTTTTTATTACAGATACCTTTGTTGAATACCACCAATCATAGCATGCATACAACAGTTACGGTAAATAATCAGAAGATGGGCACACAAATATATACATATTTGTATGTAGGGTATGAGAATTTAACATCTCTTAAAATCAAGTAAACTTTTTTGTAATGGGTTCTTCTCAGTTTGGGATGTGAATAGTACAAGTGTTTGAGTGGGTTATATGTGGAGTATGAGAATGTAACATCTCTTAAAATCAGATAAACTTATTTGTAATGGTTTTTCTCAGTGTGGGATGTGAATAGTGCAAGTGTTTGAGTGGGTTATATGTAGATTATGAGAATTTAATGTCTTCTAGAATCAAGTAAACTTATTTGTAATGGCTTCTTAGTGTGAGACGTGAATAGTACAAGTGTTTGAGTGGGTTATATGTAGATTATGAGAATTTAACGTCTCTTAAAATCAAGTAAACTTATTTGTAATGGGTTCTTATTGTGAGATGTGAATAGTACAAGTGTTTGAGTGGTCTAATTAAAGGCATGAAAAACATTCACAATGTAGTCTGACACTCTTTTGAATATCAACGGGGATTGATAGCATTTGCTTACATAGTCACACTGCAAGACATTAAGCTAAATTCTGGGATGACTTTGTGATGCTCTTACAGGTCTTGGGGTCACTCAAGTTCAGTTCACCTTATGTTTCTGTCACCATAACTGATTAATAGTAATTCATTCAATAATACTATCAATGTTGATGATAAATAACAGTTCACTTATTAATACTATAACCTTGGTGTAGGTATTGGCTGTGTCTTTCCATATGACAGCTGACTGAGACTTTATGTTTGGAGGACGAAGGTCAAGGCATAAGTAACCACAGTGTTTGCAAGCACTACTTGTGGCTCTGTCTCCTCAACATTGGCATGTACCCACTGGAGTTGGTTAGCTGGGCAATGTTGTCATTTGGCATTCCAGTGTTGCCTTCTTGGTTTGGGCGAGGGTCACAGATGACCTGATTATTCATGGCTGTTGAATAGGGTGAGAGTGATGAGAAACAACAGCACTTGAGGTGTTTTGAGCGTAATTGAAGTCGCAACTCAGCAAACTGACCTGAGTTTATCAGTGGATGGAGGCTGTGCAGTAGCTTGTTTGATCAAATTGATGGGTTTGCTTAGGTTATGGCACTACACAAATGGCATCAACTGCAGGTCATTGATTCAGAGAGGCAGCAGCGTCATGAAGAATTTGAGATAGTTACCACAGCCGCAGTTCAAAATTGATCCTGTTTTCTGGAACACTCTCGCAGCCTGATACAGTCAGTAATTACTTTGTTATGCTGCTGCTGCTGGTTCATCCAGCTCCAGTTATTTCTGCAGGCAAGAGATGGCTTACCTTATCATTTCTCCAGCATGGTGTATGTCGTTTGCTTTCCTCATCTAATCTCGACTGAAGTCAGAGTTCTTCACAGTGTATGCTCCATGCTTCTCTCAATCCAACATCAGTCCCTTCATGAACAGGAAGATGCTGCTGCTGCTGGTTCATCCAGCTCTAGTTATTTCTGCTGGCGAGAGATGGTGTTACCTTATCATCTCTCCAGCTTGGTGTATGTCGTTTGCTTCCTCATCTAATCTCAACTGAGGTCAGAGTTCTTCACAGTGTGTGCTCCATGCTTCTCTCAATCCATCATCAGTCCCTCATGAATAGGAAGAAGGCTATTGCATTCTTATACAGCTGAGGAGGTAGCTGGCTCCCTTGTATAAGAAAGATGAAAGATGTACACATCTCACCTTGAGCTCTGTTCATAATCAGCTGACTGTAGCCTCTGGGCAGCTTCTCAAATTTGTGGGCACTGGCTTGTCTCCTCTGACAGGTCTGGGCACTTTGATGTCGCTACAGGCTTTTGAAATAAAGACACCAAAAACTCCTCAGTGAGCAACGGATTGATGCTAGTACGTATTACAAAAATATTTCAGTGAGCATCATTATATATCTTCATGCACTGCAAAACCTAATAACCTTGTTTTTAAACACATTTCCTGTTAACTTCTCTTTCCACATACTCCCCAACTCAGAAACAAGCTTCTTCAGTTTCTTACTTAACCCTGCCAACAGCATTGTATCATCAGCAAACAGTAACTGATTCAACCCCCAAACACCTACACCCCTGACAGATTGTAGACGTACCCTTCCACTCAAATCCCTCTATTCATCTCTTTGATCACCCCTTCTATAAAGAGATTTAACAGCCATGGTGACATCTCATACCTCCTGATGCATAACCACCTTCACATAGAACCATTCATCATCCTCTCTCCTTGCTCACACACATGCTTACTCTTCTCCTTAGAGCTCTTCATTGCTTCTATTATGTCAGTCATATTTATTCATTACACCTTCCATAGAGCATCTCTATCAACCCTACCATATGCTTTCTCCAGATCCAAAAATGCTCCATACAAATCTTTCTGTTTTTCTAAGTATTTTTCATGCAACTCTTCAGAGCAAACATCTGATTTACACATTTTTTACTACATTTTTCCTTCCCAACCTGATGCTCTGTGTGAGTCACCACACTCTTAATCACCTTCCTCCCATACAACTTTCCAGGTACACTCAACAAACTTATGCCTTTGTGATTTGAACATTTACTCTCGTTGCCACTGCCTTTATACAATGTCACTATACAGACATTCCTCCGATCCTCAGGCACCTTACCAAGATCCACACATACATTAAGATTCTAACTAAAATTCAACAACACAGTCATTCTCTTTCCTTAGAAATTCAACTCCAGCCATTTTGCCACATTTCATCTTGCTCAAGGCTTTCACCATCTCTTCATTTTTCATCAAGCCACTTGTTATGACTCACTTTGCAGACCTCCCTGATCCAATTACCCTACATCTACCGCTATCATCAAACAAATTCAACAGTATATCTTTAACATGTACTGGACACAAAGAACATGATAATGATGGACAAGGAGGATTTGAACCCAGTCCTACCACATGGCAGTCTGGTATGCTACCCATTGTGGCAGGACAGGTTTGTATTCTCCTTGCTCATAGATGAATCATTAGCACTTTCAACAATCCTTCAAAATGGTAACTCCATCTTCTTCACCTCATCCCTGCTTGTTACCACATCCCCATTTGCTGCCTTTGTTAATGTTTGTGATGTTCCCATTTGTTTTTTTGCTCTTAGCACACTATAACCCCCTTGTAAAACATTTTCTTTCCCTGATATGCACTCACCCCAACTCTCATTTGCTTTCTTTTTCATCCTTATATCTTCCTCTCTAGCTCCTGTTCCTCTTAGCTCCTGCCACTCTTGTACATTTCTCAATCATTTATACTGCTTACCAGGTTTCAGATGATGCCCATACACCCTTCATTTCTCTTTCACTAGCATTTTAACTTCCTTACCCCATCACTCATCACCCTTCCTCACCTGTCTACCTCCAAACCTTTGCATTCCACACACTTCTCTCATACTTGTGAGCAGTAATTCCATGAATACTTTCCATTCCTCATTGCTGTAGCTTCATTTACTTTCATCTTTTATCATTCTCAACCGTCTCTCTTTTTTCTTCACGCAAGCCTTTTTTTCTCACCCATATTATTTCCTCTTCTTAAAGCCTCTGAAAATCTTCACCCTGCTTCCTCCAAGTAATGATCAGACACTTACCAATTTCCTTTCTCGACACATTCACATCCAAGAGTCTCTCTTTTGCATGCCTGTCAGTTTGAACATAATCCAATAATGCCCACTTACCATTTACCCTGCTTACCCTTCTTTACTTCTGTATGTCCCCATTTTTCCCCACTCACCAGTCTTTTTTCAATGCACACTCAAGCTGTTTAATATTTTCATTCACATCACTGAATACCCCATTCCCCCCAGTTATACCCTCAGCTGCCATGAGTGTGGCCCTCAGCTGCCACTTTACCTACACTCGCATTTAAATATCCCATCACTAATGCCTAATCTTACATCAAAACTGCTGATGCACTCACTCAGGTACTCCTGAAACATTCCCTGTCTTCCTCAATTTCACCTATTTACAGGTGTGTAAGCACATAATAATCACTCATGACTCACAGTTCACATTCATGTCTGTCTATATTAATCTGGGCTCACTTCCCTGCACTCTTGTCACACATTCTCACAGTATCTTCTTCAGCATAAGTGCTACCCTTTCCAGAGCTCTTGACTTCACACTAACCCATGAGTTTACCCATAGGACATTCCCAAACCATTCATCCCCCTTATTCGTGAGCTTTGTTTCATTCAGAGCTAGAACATCCAGGTTCTTCTCCGTAGATATACTAGCACCTATGTCTCCCTTCTTCTCATCATGGTTATATCCTCACTCATTTAAACACCCGATCCTGAGCTGTCAAGGAGAATAAGCACTCATTGCCTGACTCCTTCTTTTGTTCCAACTTTTAGAAATTGAAATACAAGGAGGAGAGGGTTTGCAGGCCCCTGCTCCCTCCTGCCCCCTCTTAGTAGCCTTCTATGACCCACACGAGATACAAGGGAGGTATTCTTTTTCCCCTTTCTCAGGAGCCTCATAAAGATAGATGGTACTCTTAGGGCAGGAAGTAAGTATACCTATTTACTTTCAGTCCTAGAAGTCCCTTCTTTCTGTATGGGGTGCCTGCAGCACTCAGGGAGCCAGCTGCATCTACCAATTGGAAGCATAGGTCATAAAAATGTAGTGATGTGTTTGCATCTATGTGCAGAGAGTGCAGGGCAAATGAGTAGCAAGTCTTTGGTGTGATAATTGCATGAACGATCTTGAGATATATTGAAATGGTGCTTGTAGTGTTGTGGGAATGGGTGATGTCTAGAGAGTATTGGGAATGTGTGACGCATGGTTGTCTTAGGAGTGTTGCTTCTGTTGGATGTATGATTGTTGAATTTAAGTTTAAGACTGAATTGGAAGGGCAGTTTTCTAATGCTTTTTAGATTTTTTTTCAGTGGGTATGTGTTTTGTCTTTATTATATTTGTTGAGGTTGAGGGGAATATCTGAATAGAATTGCTAAAGTCTGAGGCATAGGTAAGGATTTTATTTCTACTTAGGGGAGTGGTTTGGATGGGAGGAGTCTAGTGCTGTTGCATAGAATTGAGTGCTGAGTATGTTCAAGTAGGATGCTATTGGAAGGATTTTTATTTCATTGTGTAGATGGTGAGTGTTTATGGTTGCTAGGTAGACAGTGATTGTTCGGGGTGCACCATTTTGAGTGGTTTGTAGCTTTGTTATACAGTATCGGCCTCTAAGAGAATGGAAGACCAGCTATTTAAGCCTTAGTTTAACATGGAGTGGATGAATTGGTTGTAGAGGGTGTTATGGGATTTTTTTTCCATAGATCTCTTGTCAGTTAGTATACTTAGGGCATTAATTTGTGTGTAGTGTAAATGAGCTGGCCTTGATTAGGGCATTCATTTGCCCTGCTGTGTCAGCTGATGCAATTGAAGAATGCAAGTCTCTCCTACAGTTACCCTTTCCAGTATTTACTGTTTGAATAGGACATCCATTATGATATCCTGAATCTTAATCTTATATTAACCAATAAGTGTCAGAATTCTTTCAACATTTGTCAGCTCGAGATTGGAAGGGAGGATGAGAAGTCTTTGTTTCTTTCTTTTCCTTGAAGATGGTATCACAGCCTACATGTATTTTTTAAACAGGCACAAAGTTGATGAATAGCATGAATATATTTAGAAAAACTGCACAACACACACTGAAAATTAGGAGGAGGATGAGATGTGTCTAGCACATTAAGGGTAATCCTTCCTTACCTTGAGATTTGAGGGAAGGGCATGAAGGTCCAGTTTCTTTTAATTACACTCTGCTCATATGTCATATATAGAAATGTTACACCATGCATAATAGAAGATACATTAAACACCACAGCACCCTGTAAATGATACTTTACAGTCAAAATATTTTTTGGAAGTATTCTAGCTCTTTACTAGCATCTGTTAACAAAGTTTTCCATCACTCAGGATTACATATTCTGCTCATGATTCACATGACTACACAAAGGCCATATGCATGGGTGTTGGGTTCATGTGCTAGCTTTCTTCCATACTCCCCCAAAAAATCACTCTTTGAGTTACTAATTTCTTCACATTTCACCTATTCTTCTTGACCAGCTGATGAATATGATGATAATTTTCTCCAGTTCATTTAGGCCATGTTACAGTACGTAATTTCCATAGGGTCATTGTTTGCATCATCCACAAGATCAGCAGAATTGCTACTGCTATTTACCCACAGTGGTAAGTTAAGGGAAATTGAGGAGAGCAGATTATTTCCTGGCAACTGGAGAGATCTGAATAAATGCAAATAGTATGGTAAGATTGATACTTAAACAGAGGCAGGAAAAGTTAAATCATCATTTGTTGATAGCTTCCTTTCCTTAAGTGATAATCATATGATGCTGACAGCCATTCAAGTAATAAGAAGACCAGTCCCTCTCCTCCATTTATCTTGTATTTCCCTCCTTGCTGTCATGTACCTTTCTGGACAAATTATGTAGGACTTTATCTTTTAAGTAGAGTTCATCTTCACTGGCTGAACAAAATCTAATTTATTTTCTCCAATTCAGGCTTTGAAATCCAGCTCCTTTCCATTTACCATAAGGCTATGTGCATACATATACAATTCTGTCAAACTAAGCTTCTAAATGACTATTTATGATTTCTGGCCTTCCTGAGTTTATGGCAGGGCTATGTTTCTCTCTCTCATCTTTTAGTGCTTTCCATTTTTTGCTCTGACTGTACACTTTATTTTTCTTACATTTTATTGGCTTTGACGACTGTTCCACTGAAGTCTTCATTGTTAGCAAGTTTCATAACATGCTTCAGTACTTTCAGGCTAAACGACTCCACATTAAACATAATCTTCACAGGATGACCCCTTATATAAACCCATATGGCTTGACTGTATCCAACAGATCTTTTGTATTTACATAAATGTGCAGTATGAGAAAGAAGCTTCATTCTTATGGGACTCCATGTTTGAATCTCTTCTGTCATATAACTTTTTCAACATCTGTATGTAGTACTATTGGCATTTACAATTTCATCACCTAAGGTATACATTCATCCACAACCATGATACTGTAGAAGGAGTTCTTTACATCTCTTCCAACAAAATTTCTGGTCATGGCCTTTAGCTGCTCTATCTTTACTTCTTTCAAAGAACTGTTAACCGATGACATCAAATGGGCCAAGAAACACGAAGGTTGTCATCAAGTCATTCCTTAATTTTCTCTTTTCTGTGGTGGACAAATTTTTGGCATCTAAACCAAGGCCCAGGAGAGACATTTTGGCACCGGTACAACTTTTGATTCCTGGAACCTTAATTTTCATCTTTTAATTGACCCTCTACACACACCCCATTTACTCTCCCTATCATGGTATCCCAGTTAACTGCCCTTATTTTGATACTTTAAGTACCATTTGAATTTTGCATACTAGTATATTTTGCTATACTTCCTAGGCCTTTATTATCATTTAACGTCTGTACCCTCTTCTCATTGACCCAGGGACTCCTGCAGCTTCAATGTTGTGCTACAATCAGTAGCAGCAATTAGATGAACTCCTTTGAAGCTAGAATTTCTTTAACAAGACTGTACTACATTGTCTACTGATTAAAGATACAGTTTGCCAGAGGTGATTTTTCACTTGCAGTGTAACCTCAAGCAGGTGGAGTCTGGTGATGCCTACTTAGGCTCATCACAATGGAAACAAAGAACTTTAACTCAGCTTGTTTTTCTTGAAATCAATATGGTCTCAAGAGAGGAAATAGCTAATATGGAAAAGGCATATTTGAGCAATTGAAAAAAAATTCATATAACACATGGCAAATTTTAACAAATAATATTTTCTATATTATTCTCATCGTTTCTTATGGAATTCAAATTTGAATCTAATATTTTCATCACCTACAATTCATAGTTAGAGGAAACCATTTAACTGATGTAAAAATCAGATGAAACTAACCAACAGTAAGCACTGTATTATATTGTTACTGAAACAACAGATTGTATTGTTACTGAAACAATCTTCCTTTCAATAAGTAATTTAGACATTATATATTCAAATGTATTCTTGTACATTTGTAGTGTTCCATATGATATATACTAAAACATTGTTTTCTAGACTAACAAAGATCAAATTTTACTGCAGATTTTATGATGAAGGTGTTAGTGTGAGAACAGATGTTTCATTGTATGATTTTTTAGTAATTCTACTGAAAACATCTTTCAATGCAATATTTGAGTGATTTATCATTAGATTTTCATTATCATTAGTCTTTGTTGGTATCATGTGTGGAAAACATTCACATGGTATCAGGGCCCACTTGAACACAGGACCTGGTGTTTTGGCACCTTATGCACCCTTTTATCATGGGCCCTGCTGTAACCTATTACTGCAGCCCAGCTCTTTCAATTCTGGTACATCTTTGTTGCCCTCCTCTAGACCATCTCTACCATTTCTCCATGTCTCGTTAAGTGTGATGTATGTTTGTGTGATTAACTACCTATTTGTAATTACCTATTAAGTGTATTTTTATAGTAAAGAGAGAGTGCATCACACTTGTGGGACTCCATTTCTTGAACTTTTCCTACCATCAGTCTTCTTAAACATTTGTACAATGTCAGCATCTACCATTTCATCACATTGCTTGTTCCAATCATCCATCACCTTGCTACTGAAGCAATACTTTCCTATATCTTCTCTAAGAAACTTATTGTTGTGGTTCTAGTAGTTTTATAACTGGATTTTACAAAGAACTCTTCACTGTCGACATCATCCAAATGATTTAGAAACTTGAAGCTGTGATCAGGTCACCTGTTATTCTTCTCATTGGTGTATGTTATTCATCAGTCTCCAGTCTTTCTTTGTGACTCGCTTCTCTTTGTAGTACTCTTCTGGACTTTCTCATTTAGATCTTTTTGCTTTCTGAGAGTGGAGACAAACTTGGGAACTATAACGTGATTTTGGTGTGATATAGTGAGTAGCTTGTTTAACATATCCTTATCCATGTAAGTAAATGCCAATCAGATATTTACATGTAGACAGTTTGATTTTCTTACCATTCTCGTGATGTAGAGCTCTGGTGACAGGTTTAGCACTGTGTCAACTCTTTAAGTCTCTCTTACATGCAGACTCCTGTAACTTGTTTCCCTCTAGATAATGGTCACACCGAGAGCTTCTTTCACTGTATCCCATCATCATTACTTTATATTTGCCCAGGTTTAATTTCATCAGTCATTTATGCAACTGACTTTGGAGTTTCTCTCTTTCCTTTCATAAGCTAATACAATCCTCATCATGATTTGTTTCATTCTTGACCTTAGCATCATCTGCAAACATGTTCAGGTATGAGTCTAATCCTTCTGGCAGGATATCTACATAGACCAAGAAGAGTCGTGGTCCCAAGAGTGAGTCCTGTAACCTAGTTTGAGAATGTTTCTTTGAGTTTTGTCCTTTCTTTCCATCCAATAACATAATCTCCTATCAAGTAAATGCCTTTTACCTTTATTCCTGCTTGGGAATCCAGTTTCTTTAGCAGTCTTCAATGTGGCTCATTGTGAAAGGCTTTCTGCAGCCCAGAAACAGTTAAACCATCCACCTCTGTTGTTTAAAACTAATCTTATTGTTATATAAATCTTGTTACATACAACCAGCTTTGAATCCATTTTGCCTCAGAATTAGGTAGTTTCTTTTTTGTAAGTAATCATCCATTTGCTTTCTGAT
>JAUUDZ010047376.1:0-10573 GCA_032361705.1 Panulirus versicolor | reverse complement strand
AACAAAGCAGCTCCAGGAAAACAGACAAAAAAGGCCCCACTCATTCACACTCAGTCTCTAGCTGTCACGTGTAATGCACCGAAACCACAGCTCCCTATCCACATCCAGGCTCTACAGACCTTTCCTTGATTAATACATATGCCAGTATCAGTGGGAGTAATGGGTAGGTGAGCATTTGTTTGTGGATGGATTTTTTTTGTGTGATTTTTCCTGTTTTGGGATGTGGATGTTTGTGGCTGATTTCTGAGTGCCTCAACACTATGCTTGTGTATTCTTTGGGAAAAGTGCTTCATGAGTGGGGCTTGAGTTAGTGCAGTAGATGTAGATCATTTTAAATGTATACAAGACTTGGATGCCAGGGGTCTTGTGGTTCATTGTGTTAAGGAAGGAGTATCAGTTTGCATTTTGTGTTTTTAGTTATAAGGTTAGTGATAGTGTTCTTTAAAGTCTGGCTTTGTTCTGTGACTTCTGTTGATGATACAGGGTTATGTCTGAGCTGAATTCTTTGTTTTATGAGGTCTGCATATTGGATTACATGTCAACTACTTCTGCTCAAGTGTTCAGCACTCTGCCCACACAGACATACAAACATATCACTAATCTTATTGACCTACAGTACTGCCCGATGGATGTGACAGGTGCCATAAGAGCTTTAGGAGCCCCATAGAATAAAGAAACAACTCCTCAAGCAGGAAGGTAAGATAAGGTATATAAAAAAATAGAGAGAAAGAGGGCCTCTTTATGTTTTTCAACTTCATTATCCCTCTCCCTTCATCCCTTCCCTTTGCCTCCTTCTATCTCTTCTACTCACCTATTTCACCTTCCCCACACTTTATCTCTCTTTTTTCTTCCCTCCATATATCCCTTCCTTTCTTTTCTATCATTCCTAACCAAATATTTAGCCCAACTAACCTGGTAAAGGGATCAGTGAAATGTCCCCAAGCTTCCAAACGGGTTACATTAGCTTCAGGGTAGAGTCTGGAAAATAAGTGCAATAAATTTATATACTAAGATATGTAATGATCTTTCTCCTCCTACATGACCTTCCATTATGTCCTTCAGACCACAGCATTAAAATCTTCTCCTATGCAGATGACCTCACAATCATATCACAACACATTATCATCATCCAAGCAACAACAAACATGCAACACAACATCATGCAATTACAGAAGTGTCTCACTCAAAACAATATCTGCATCACCATGGAAGTATAACGTCACCCTCTTTACCACTGAGAGACATGAATCCAACCTGCTCTATTTCATCACCCAAATTGATCAACCACTCCCTAACCAACAAAACTACAACCGTACTGGGTGTCAGATATGACACAAATGGCAAACTTTCCCCCACACTACAAATAATACAAAGTCCATAAATATTCTCAATACCCTCAGACCACTTACTAGTACCAAATCTGGACAAGAAAAAGGACCCCTTAGTATCGTCTGCAAACAATTCATCTGCTCCATCCTAAACTTCTGTGCTAGCTATAACCATATCAACAACTGTCAACAATAATTCACACCACAATGCTGTTTTCACATATGTCCTTCATCACAGCACTGTTTAACCATTTTGTGAACTATATCAATTCTGTTACCATGATTTTGGACATTCTGAAGTCTTCAAATTCAGCATCACAGTTAGGATCATATGTTTTGTGATCAAGTGAACTAGCTATAAGTTATGCCAAGCATTTTTCAGTGCAGATGGTTCCACTGACTTCCTTGCAATTATAGTAAGGTATATGTAAAATGTAACCTTTGATATTGAAATGCTTCTTGAAACAAGTACAATGGAACATGAATCAGAGTAGATCATTAGGCTCATGAATCTATTTTTGCAGCTGAAATTCTTGCTTTGAATAATCCTTCAATCCACTGCTAAAATCAGGGAAAAGCAACTGGGGGTAAGCAGTGACAAAAGTACATTTTCTGAGAAACCATCCCATTCAGTCAAAACAAAATATGACAATCAAGGGCAAGAAGTGTGATGCATTTATTTGAGTTTGCCTTTTTTCCAACTGGGTATCATAAGGAATGGCTTTGTGTATGTCTGCAAGTTTGACTCCCCATATCTGCTCCAAGTACTATATTTGACCAGTATTGACACCACAAAAAAGAAAAAAGAAGCACAAACATTTACTGCATTCTTCCACTTTACTAGAAAAAAGAAGTACAAACATTCACTACATTCTTCCACTTTACTGCATCTACTGATGTTATATTTCTTAATTGCTTGCATGTCTTCCCTTTTGCTTTAATGATTTATATGCATCAGAGTCCAACTGAATGCCCATTATACTCTACCTGGTCAGTCCAGCAGGAACATGGCCAGCAAAGGCAGGAAGGACTGGTGTCATACCAAACTGTCGCATCCTTGCCAGAATCTGATGCTGAAGGGCTAATGTCTGGTTGTGCCAAGAAGGAGACAGTGGGCCACCCCACCCACGAATATTACCCATGCGCCCCCTGTTAATAAAGAAAAGTAGATACGAGGAAGGTGAAGACAACAAGAGTATCATTATTAGCAAAAGCAGGTAAAAGAGATGGGAAAGACAACAATCATGAAATGATGACAAATGAAATGAAAAAGTAGGAGAGCAATTAGAAGAATAAGAGAGTGGAAGAAGAAAGATAATAATGACAAGGATGATAAAGTGCATGCAAGGAAGAAAATGCTAATAAAATTTTTGGTGATAAACAAAAGTAAAGCACTAAGCTGACAGACCACAATCTCTCAAATCCAGTAATCCCATTAAAACCAGCTATCTTTTTAATATATTACAATCAAAATTGACTTGAGTAAAATTTGGGCATTGTAACCAGAAACCGAGGCTTATGTTGCTGTTTGTAGTTCTTCAGCATGAATGTTTTGACTGTAAAGCACTCTAGTCCCCATGCTTTCAGTCTGTTGTTTACACTAGCTTTTCACAGACTTTATTGGTTTTGTGACTTTTCTCAGTATTTTGCCTCTAATACACCCTACCATACCTTTCAAAATATGAAAGATCAGCATCTGGCCCTCATTGTGCTGGTGCATCAGAATGTAAATATCTTTTGCTCTTAATCACACAAGAATTGGAATTTAACATGCAAACTTCTACAGTATGTACTATGTACAAAACAACCCACAGTATATGATAACAAAAACGAAGTCCTATGCAATGATGGGTTGTGTAAGGAACTATGGAATGCTATGTAATGCAACTGGTTTAGGTTTTCTAGCAAAAGCATGAGACATGATGCTAACACATCCTATCCCAAAGGTGTGATACTTCAGATGAATATCCTATGCCCCACTTACCAAGCTAGGAAAGCAGGACCAACAAAGTGTTCATCTAACTCAGCTTGTGTAAGCCCCATCTTTGTATAAAGACGCTGCCATATTGCCTCCTGTCCTGTGAAGGCCAGCGGTACATTAATGCCATTCAATGCCATCCAGTCTATCTCCTGTTGCCATCTCTGCCATTGCCACCATGCCATCGAGTAAGACACAGTGCACACATTCTGGTAGTAACGGAATCTGAAGAGTATAGGATGAAAGCATTGATGTGATGGTCTTGATTTTTTACCATACAAACATACAATGTTGTCCTAGAGAATACTGTCTTGTGAAATTATTTCAAGACTGTTTTTAATCTGTTCACATGCCACATTATCCAAATGAAAGAGCTTCCTTTACACTTACACAAACTAAACAATGCAAATCCAATGGGTGTGGATCAGACCTCTCTTTATGAGAGGCATCAAGGAAAAAAACAAATGTTTTATATATAAAAGAACCTCAATAAGGATGATCCAGAATGATCAAATTGGGAGTGATCCCAGATAACATACTAAAAAATATATCAGATACAAAGAAAAAAATTTCTGAAAAAAAAGTCAATGATTATGCAGTGCAATAACAGGAGAAATAAGATACTTGCATGGAGTGACTTCACAAACATCTAGAAGAATTTATGACTCATGGATGAAGTCAGTCCCTAATGAATTCATATTGAAAATTCATTCAAAGGAATGGCAACTGAGAGGAATATTATCATTCAGTGACCAAGACATATGGTAAATGCCATGTGCTAGCCCTGCCTTTCTTGTATAATCTTACCATAAGTAAGAGTATGTAGGTACACACTCTCTCTATGGGTCAGCCTTGAAATACTGGCATAATTTCATCAAAGGTACTTGTAGGTACTCTCTATATTACTAACCTATCATTGGATGTGACCTTAAACTGTGCAAGGGGAAGTGTCACTGGTAAGTCAAGCTGATCAGCTTCCCATGAGACATGGGCATGACAACTGTACTTGAGGTAGTGAAGGATCCCCCATGCAGCTGCAACACCGCTCGTTCCTGCTATATCCACACTCGTGTTGACACCAGGTGATGTTACCTGGAGGAGATGATAAGATTATTGAAAAGATATATATAATTTTTTTTCAAACTTGATCATGTTTTTCACATTAGCACAGTAGCACCAACAACAGACAGGAAACAGCATCGCTACCCCCTACTTAAGCAAGGTTGCACCAGGAAAACAGACAAAAAAGGCCACATTTGTTCACACTCAGTCTCTAGCTGTCATGTATAATGCACCGAAACCACAGCTCCCTTTCCACATCCAGGCCCCACAGAACTTAACCAACGTAAATACAGTATATGAATAGGACAAGAATCAAATGCTTTGTTTAATCATGTAAAAATTTATGACCATTGTACTGACTGGAGTAACACTAATTCAGTTATCAACTGTAACTCCTTTACTTCAAGAAATATCATCGAGTCTCCTATCATTAAATACACAAAGAATTATAACATTAATATGAGAGGAAGGTTTATGCAAATTGGATAGCTTTGTCTTAGGCAAAATTTGTAAACAGTTCCCTTTCCTGACCACATAATAATATTTCATGACAGGAATGATGCCAGACCCAAACACCACCACCATCTGGAAACACTTATTTACTAATGGCGTCTTAGCTACACCTCTTCCTTGTATATCAACTGCCTGTTCTATATCTTCCACCTCATTCTTGTATCTCCCCTGACGATGTGATCATTATATGAAAGTGCGCTTGGTAACTTATCATCTTTCATTTTCCTAGTAGTTATCAGTGCACCACTGTCACCTCTTGCAACATGTAAATATGAGAAAGAGAACTGGTCCCAAGACAGATCCTTCTAGTACACCATTTGTTACATTTAACCATTCTAAGGCTTGACCATTAATCACAACTCTTTGTTTAAATCTATTTAACCAATTTCCTAACCAATGAAGTACAACCCCATCTATATCATGTGACTTAACTTTAGTTAGCAACCTTTGAAGTGGAACTTTGTTGAATGCTTTCTGAAAATCTAGACAGATGACATCACCTGCTTTACTTTCATCCTACATGCAGATTTGTCAGACATGAAAGATTTCGTCGAAAACCATGCTGAGAGTCATTTACTAAGTGGCTGTCCTCTAAATGGTTTACAGTCTTATCCTGAATGATGGTTTCCATGAGTTTACCAACAAAAGATGTTAAGCTAATCAGACGATAACTTCTGTGCAGTGTTACATTAGCAAGCTTCCACTCCTTCTGAACTTTCCCAAGTGCAAGTGACTTATTAAAGATAGAAGTCAAGGGTTTAACTATCTCATTTTTTGCCTCTTTCACTGTTCTTGGATAGAACTTAACGGGGCCTATTGTTTCATTACTTTTCATTTCATTTAGTGCTGATAGTGTATCTTCAATTCTTATGTCCATGTGTCACAAAAGATTATCCCCTCTTAGCATGGCTTCAGTATTGGTAAAGGATGTGTGTGACGATCTTGGAGAGAGTTGCAAGTTAGTAGTCTCCTGGGAGAGGGGCAAGCCTACGAGAGGAGTCAGTTGCTGATGACATAGCTCTAGGGGAAGACTCAAGTGAGAAACTACAGAAGTAGCTGATGTATGAGTTTGGAGACTGTGCTAGAAGGAGAATATCGAGAGTTAATGTAAATAAAAGGACAGTTATAAGGTTTACCAGACGAAAGAAGGAGAAAGCTGGGTGTGAGCTGGAATGAAGAGGACCAGGAGTGCTTTAGATATCTGAGAGTGGACAATGGGATACGAACTGGATCACTGAAAGGGCAACGCAGCAAAGGTCTTGGGTGCACTGAGGAATATATGAAAAGAGATGTTACTCTATGTAAGGACAAATATGGGCATGTCTGATGGTAATGTAGTCCCAATGGTGCCATATAAGTGTAAGTGTAAGTCATGGGCCTATGTACAAAAGAATAGAGGAGGGTGGATTTGTTCAGAAGGAATTCTCTAAGGAAAGTTTGTGGTGTGAGGAGGGATGACTGTATAAAAAATGAGTGTAAATGATAGGTGTGGTAGAAGGTGGTGTATGAGTGAGACAGCAGAACATGGTGCGATAAAATGGTTTAGACATATGAAGAGGATGAAAGAAATGTGACTGACAAAGAGAATGTATGTCTCAGGAGCAGAAGGAATATGGGAGAGTCGGAGACAGAGATGGCGGGAGGATGGAGGAGGGTGAAAGGCTTGCATGGGACTCAGCAAAGTGGAGCAATATGGTATACAGAAGGTGATGTGCTGTCAATGGGCTGAACTAGGGAACATGAAATTATCAGAGGAAATCAAGGAGAGATTCGTAGTGCTTGGTTGTGAAGAGGATTCTGTTTTGGTTCATTATACTTGAGAGAGATAAAGGGTGGAAATGAGCCAAGAAGATCACTCTCTGTCTACTCCTGGTAGTACTCATGAAGTAGGAAATGGCAAAACCAGTATAGAAAAGTGAATTCATTCTTACAATGGAAGTTCTTCAAAAAAGCAACTGCCGTATAATCTCTAGATATGTCTCCCAAAAACCAAACTCCTTCTCTTTAATCAGAAAAGCTGAAGCCTTCACCAATGACAGTCTGGATGATTTCTAAAACTCAAAAACAGTGAAATCATGATCTCTAGCAAGCATTATTTTTGGATATCATAAGTTCAATCATTTCATTTCAATCCTAATACTCCTGAATATCATCTAAGGGATATTCTTACTCAAGGTTGGTAACTATTCTTAGTCTTATAATTCATGGGACCTGAGATTCCTCTTAAAATAATTTGCACTTGTCTGCATTAGAAATATGTAATTCTATTCAGTTTACCATATTTCGATGAAATGTCGAGGGTAATGGTAACTAAATCTTAGGAGAGCTTAGTGCCTTAATCTTGTCTATGGAAGCAATCCTTTTAAAACATTTTGTTTCAGAACTTATCCAAGGGCAATCTGATATGAGCTGCTGATCACTACTATTTGAGGTACATGAGCTTGCCAGATTCATCAGTTTGTATCTATATTCCCAGGTCAGTTTACTCATGATACATTTTGTTTCTGGATTTGTATGTATGATGATGACACTGTTCTTGTTAGGAACAAAAAATTCAGTAGTCTAGAGCAAATTTTGGAATCCTTAAGAAGCTAAAACTAGCATATCATAAATGCAAAGATCAGAGCAAGTTTTACCATTTACTTTCCGAAAAATGTGAGAAATTCATTTCACAAGACAGAGGAACATACAAACCACCATATTAGTATTATGTGAAATCTGAGAGATTACTTTTTCCAAGGGATCCTCCTTGGATCCACTCAAATTTCTGAAAGGTGGTCCACTATGCAAGTGTATTGATGGCTGCTGTGTGACCATGTGTCACAACATCCCTTGGAGAGGAAGTGCGAATCAATTAATGTACACTGTCTGTCAAATCTGTTGCACTAGAGGTATTGTTCAGAGTTATTATACCAGTTCTTTAAATGAACATTTCATTTCCTATCAGCTAATATCAGCCTTTGGCTCTAAATCTATAAGAAATGTGGCTCAAAATCATTAATGGTCAGCAGAGAAGCTTTCCTTCTTAAACAAGTGAAAGTAAAATATCCATATGACAGCTGAGGGACAAGAGTTTAGGATGAGGGCAAGTTAGAACCCACTCCACATGAATAATTATGAGATTACCATCCACTTAATTATGTGCACTATAAGTTCACCAATCAGGCACACAATCAGTTCTGAGTCTGAAGTTTTCTTCTGAGCCAGGTATAGGAAAACTGAAGAAAGGCACCATCATTCCACTCATTCCTTATCCCTTCTCTGTTAAGGACACGTGTATGTGATTCACAAAACTGAATACCCTAGAGTGAGGGAACAATCAAATCAGTAAAAAGAGGCACATATATTTCCACTGTTTCTGATAAGCTAACTAAATTTGCCAAGTATTATGCAATCCAATGTGATTCCTGGACAAGACATGTAAGTAAATGCAACTTAAACTAAATGCCTCCAAGCTCGAAACAGCATTACTCGAGCTCAAATTCATTTTCATTGGAAAGATGTAATTCTTTTATCATAATTTTCCATTAACATGAGATACATGTCTTTTACTTGCAAACATGAAAGGGGGATCTAAAAACATATCACTTTAACCACTCAAGATTCATGCACTATGTCCTATTTCATTGGAAATAACTTATAATTATACACATATATATAACTATCCTTGCGTGCATACTAATCCACTGATTCACTATCTTCAAGCAGGCTACTAAAATCTCTGACATCAATTCTGAAATCAAAATTATCAGTAATATGTCACTGCATCTATCTATTTGCAACTCCATAAAGCCTGTGAAACAAAATTTACATTCAATAAGGGGTAAAAGTATATTTACAGAAATCTAATTGAAATGCTATTATATATGAAAATGTTATTAGCAAATACATATTACATCACTGTGTACCACAGATATACAATCATATTACTGTATATGCCTATATTATGGCAGTATTTCAAGATAATATACAATCAACATATTCATATGCATTATGTTGATGCAATTCATATTTCAACTTGAGATGACATTATAGGAAGATTAATAATACCAACTGTATACGCTATTGTAGGCTAGCATATGCCTTGGCTGATGTAATGAAAGAACTACAAATGTTGGTGGTTGTTTTGTGAATAAAGTTTGATAATGAATAAAATTCTTTGAGTCTCTATACTCTACAGTTTCACATCAACTGAACATCTATTCATTGTGGACTCTTGATGGCCAAGCATTTCAACCTCTTGAAAATGATATTCACATAAGAATCAATCTCCCCTTTTTAGCTATAAAAGTTTATCTGAAAAATTTGATGTGTACACAGGTATTTCTGGTAGCTCTTTCCATTCATTTTTGTATGGTATTACAGAACCTGCCACTTCACTCTCCCCTCTTTTAGAACCTTTCTGCCTATTCTTTGGAGACAAAAGTGGGACCCATTATTTAAAAAAATTATTCAATTTGTGCATTACTGAAATAATTTTGGAATGTGCAAACAAGTGTGGGGATGTTAGAAGCACCACATCACAAACTCCTCATTATATTCAAAATCTCTCAAAGATGAGAAAAATATGGAGAAGAGAAAATACTTTAGAATTCATTGTTAAAGTTATATAAATGAAACTCTGAATTGTGCCAAGGAAAGTTCTATTCTAAAACATATTCCATTTCTAAGTGCTAAAATTATCCATGGGGATAAGGGAGAAAGAATACTTCCCATGTATTCCCTGCATGTTGTAAAGGGCGACTAAAAGGGGGGAAGAAGAGGGAGGCTGGAAATCCCCCCTCCAGTTTTCAATTTTCCAAAAGAAGGAACAGAGAAAGGGGCCATGAGATGATTTTTCCTCTTAGACTCAGTCCTCTGTTCTCAATGCTACCTCGCTAATGCTGGAAGTGGCAAATATGTATAAAAAAAAAGTGTAATTATCGACAGGCCCAAAAAATGTCAAATGGTCTAATTATAATCTATCAAATTATTCAATGTTGAGTTTATAATTAGGTAGAAGTATTTGGTAGAAGCCTCTTAAAACACTACGCTAACGTTGCCCTCTGCCAGTGGCATGTTAAGGGTAAAGCACAAAAGGCTTAGCTAAGAAGTGGCATTGGAGTTCAACAGTTATGAAGGCCCATTTTCTGTGGCAACCCCCTTGAGGAAGTTCCTAAAGGGAATGGGCATCAGAGACACAGAACAATAGACAGAAATAATACAATTGTAAAGATACTGTAAGAAGTGATGTACCATGGACCTGGTATTTCAATTTCTTCTTGTAATGGTACAGCAGTAGAGGTATGGAATATGAATCACTAAGTGGTGGTTTACGGTCAAGCTTCATCTGAACTAGTATTGGTACTTTGGTAAACAGCATGGTTCTCCTTACAGTTTTACAGTGTCTTCCAAACAAGCAAGACAAAGCCAGAGAGAGATGCAGCAACATATTGCAACATATAATTCCAAAGTCAATGCGGCAGTTTTTAATACTGACCTTATCAAATGTACCCAAATATTTCTAAATAGTTATAATATCCCTCTAAGGTATGCTGATTACCTTGATCTGGACTACCATACTGCATGTGGAAAACTGAAAGTCTATGCTGATTGTTGCTATACCTTACAGGGACAGATTATCTTCCAATTTAGTCTTTCCCATAAACACTAACCACATCAATTAAGAATATTGGTGTAATAAAATCTCTCT